>SEYY01000516.1:250000-260000 GCA_009176605.1 Armadillidium nasatum | reverse complement strand
ATATATATATATATATATATATATATATATATATATATATATATATATATATATATATATATATATATATATATATATATATATATATATATATATATATATATATATATATATATATATATATATATATATATATATATATATATATATATATATATATATATATATATATATATATATATATATATATATATATATATATATATATATATATATATATATATATATATATATATATATATATATATATATATATATATATATATATATATAGGCCAGAGACCTACCAACTTCCACCAGAGTTGTGAAAATTTCAGAAATCTGGTCGCTAATGGACGACGTGACCCGAAACACAGCGTTTAAAAATGTGAAAGTCAAAGGAAATTGAGGAAACAGATAAGGGAAGCACATTCCAGACTTCATCAGTAGAGTACATGTAATATTTCTCATTGCGGTTGAAGAGATGGACAGAGGAAGTATGAGACTGTGTTGAAAGTCGTGTCGCACGAGCCCTTCTTAATGGAGAACATATGCAATGTGAAATTTCAAAAGAGCAGTGTCCGTTGTAATAGCAATAGTATAAAGAGAGCGTCGCACCAGTTCGACTGGCAGAAAGGGATTGGAGAAACTTACTAAGAGCAAAAGAGTTTATAGGACGAAAAGTCCTAGATTCTACCTTTTCGAGAAGAGCTGGATGTGTAGAACTACCAGAGATGTGTGAGGTGTACTCGATATAGGGGCGAACAACACCCATAAAAAGAGTTAGCAACTGTGGTGGCGTAAAAGTGTCACGAAGTGGCCTCAAAGCACTGAACTCTTAGAAGCTTGTTTAGAAAGAGAAGCAATGTAATCCTTTCAAGAAAGATCACGAGAAAAAGAAAAACCGAAAATATTGAGTTCAGATGATTGTTTGAGTCGAGTATTTTAAAAGAAGATGTCATATTTGTGTGGAAGATTGTGTCGAGTAGAAAGATGGAGGAATTGAGTTTCTGAAGCATTGAAAACGATCATGTTTTCTATGCCCCAATGCGAGAAAGATCAGAGGTCAGCTGTTCCAAGGTCACCCTTCTTTCGCCAAATAAATGTTGTTGGAAGAGGCGTCTTTCAAAGTGAAAGAAGTAAATAAAAGTGGAGTCATCAGCATAGGAGTGGATAGGAGAAGAGGTAATATAGAGAAGGTCATTGATAAAAAGTAGAAAAAGTGTTGGGGATAGGACAAAACCCTGAGGAACACCACTATTAGTAGATTTAAAGGAAGAACGGTGGCCATCTGCAAAAGCTGCTACAGAACGACCAAAAAGGAAATCGGAAAGAAGGTCGCAGAGGGAAGGATAGATTCCTAAAGAGGGAAGTTTAGAAATGAAATCTTTGTGCCTGGCTTTATCGAAGGATTTCGATATGTTTTGCGTCACAGCGAAATATTCACCGAAACCCTGAATAGCGGAGGGCTAAGAGTCAGGAAGAAGGATAAGAAGATCACCAGTAGAGCGTTCTTTACGAAAGCCAAACTGGCTCTCAGAGATAAGGTGTTTCCAAATCTTCCTGTAAAGGTTAGATTCGAAAACTTTAGAAAGAACGGAGATTAAAGAAATAGGACAATATTTAGAGGGTTGAGAAGGGTTCCCCTTCTTTGGCACAGACTGAATGAGTGCACGCTTCAAGCAAGAAAGGAAGGCCGAAGTTGGGAGACATAGACTAAAGAGTTTAACAAGGCAAGGTGCAAGCTCAGAAGCACAAGTTTTGAGAACCACAGGAAGAATACCATCAGGACCATACGCCTTCTTAGTGTTAAGCTCAGAGAGAACAGAAATGACATCTTTAGAAGAAATTCTAATTTTAGGCATATTGAGTTGGAGGGGATTGAAAGAGGAGAAATAGCTCCGGAATCGTCTAAATTTGAATTAGAGGCGAAAGTTTGAGCGAAAAGTTCTGCTTTAGAAGAAGGTAAAACATCAGTTGTGCCGTCGGAAGATACTAAAGGAGGGAAAGAGGAAGAAGCAAAGTTAGAGTTGACATTTTTTGCAAAATGCCAGAAAGAAAGTGAAGAGGAACCAGAAAGATTATTGCATTTTCTAAGGAGAAAAGAGTTCTTAGTGTTACGAAACATAGATTTTGCACGATTCCTGGATGAAATATAAGTTGAGTGAATTTCTGGAACTTGAAGACGACGGTAATCTCTGAAGGCAACATCCCTGCGGCGGATAGCGCGACAACAAGCAGAGCTAAACCAAGGTTTGTTGGGTTTAGTAGAAGGGAACGAAAATGGAATGTATCCTCCATGACATGAAGAATCACCTCGGTAATGCGCTCTGCACACTCCGAGGGACCCCTACCACAGAAGAAATAATCATTCCATGGGAAATCAAAGAAGTTCGACTGGATGTTCGGCCAGTTTGCAGGACCGAAGTGCCACAAACGTTTCCTTTCAATAGAAAAGTCTTTAATGCGAAAGACTTGAAGAGATAGAAGAGGATACAGAGATAAGAAAGTGATCGGATGAACTAAGAGGAGTAAGGAGTTTAACTGTATAAGCAGAATAATTAGAAGTTAGGAAAAGGTCTAGAATGTTGGGTTTATCTCCAAAACGATCAGGGATACGAGTAGGGAGCTGCACCAACTGCTCAATGTCGTTTTGGATAGTGAAATTGAACGCACGTTCACCAGCTGTATCTTGGAACTAGAAGAAAGCCATTGGCTTTTGGTGAAAATTGAAATCACCTACTATGAAGATTTCAGAGAAAGGAGAAGAAGGGAGAATGTGTTTTATTTTGGAGTTTAGATACTCGAAGAATTTAAGATAGTCAGTAGAATTAGAAGATAAATAAACAGAACAAATGAATTTAGTCGTATAATGGCATGAGAGCCTGAGCCGTAAGGTGGAAAATCGGAAGCCTCCAAATTAGAGACACGAGAACGAACGACATCGTTGCTCACGTCCGCACAACAACAGCTTTTGACTGAAAGTTCAAGATAGAGACAGTAGGAGGAAACAGAATAGGGTTTGCTATCAGAATGATCAAACCTCTGTGTTTCGGTCAAGAACAAGAGGTGAAATCTAGAAGAAGAGAGGTGATGTTCAGCAAAGTGGAAATTGGATTGTAGACCGCGAATGTTGCAGAAATTAATGAAAACATTAGACTGTGCATCAGGACAAGCCGACTGCAGAGTCCTAGTGGCACCAACCCAATCACCGGAGACCACCAACTCCCAAGTGAAAGGAAAAGGGTGGATAAGGGGCTATTTTTGGAAGTCACCCCATTTTTGGAAGTCACTCCTAGATGCTTCTCCAAGGCTACTGATGTTGACGCCGTTATTAATTTTTATTTTAAAAAGAATGTGTGTCTGTAATAGTGTTTTTTGTGAAGGAAAGGAGAGCCTACTCCCTGTAGAAGAAAGTGGAGATGAGCGCGAAAGGGAGCGAACCATTGGGCACAGGGATGAGATTGGAAGTATCCTTAACATCCCATATACCCAATGGGGGTTCTCTTCTCCTCGGAAGCGCTATTTCCCTCCCCCGTATATATATATATATATATATATATATATATATATATATATATATATATATATATATATATATATATATATATATATATATATATATATATATATATATATTATACACAAGATACTCCAGTTGAATGAATCGAATCCAACCTTGAAAATAAATGAAGAGCCTTTAGGAGACAAGAATCTTCAGTGTGAATGGAAGATCGTGGTATGAATTACTTTATCATTTATAACCTATATATATATATATATATATATATATATATATATATATATATATATATATATATATATATATATATATATATATATATATATATATATATATATATATATATATATATATATATATATATATATATATATATATATATATATATATATATATATATATATATATATATATATATATATATATATATATATATATATATATATATATATATATATATATATATATATATATATATATATATATATATATATATATATATATATATATATATATATATATATATATATATATATAGGATGTTGCAAAATTTGTGGTACAAAATTTAACAGTGAGTTGGGAAAGGGGGGGGGGGAAAGGTGCATTTTATATTATAATCGTGTCCGCAAATGTTTAGTTTACTAGATAGGTCCCATAAAGTTAAGAGTTGGTATAAGATAGAAAATCAAACTCCGAAAGGCAAATATTCCCTATATTATTCACGACTATTATTTACAATAACTGTTAGAAATATCTACCGTCAACATCAAAGCACAAGCGATACCTACGTCGTAGTGACTGTCTTATGTTTTCGAAGAAGCCTGGCCCCTCGTCAATATCTGTAAAAGCCACTGCAATTCTTTCTAAGGGATCCTTCCCTGAATCGCTAGGTGTGTCATAAATGAGGCTCCTTATGTATTCCCAATAACAGAAATCAAGAGGATTCAGATCTAGGAACCTCGCAGGTCATGACACTGGACCATTCCGTCCGATCCATCGATTTGGAAATTGAACATCCAGGTGATATCGAGCGCCAGTATGAAAATATAGTGAAGCCCCTTCGTATTGGTACCACATTTGATAATCTGGGAAATACTTCCGGAAATATTCTGTATGCATTTCTGGTGAGGGGTGTTGGCAGAATCTATGATACAAAAATAGGGTTATGTACAATACCAAATCAAATATTCACACCGTAGAGTTGTTGATATCCATGTTGATGCACGACATGTGGATTGTTTAAGTGCCATTCATGATTATTGGGCAAATTGAATACACCATATGTTTAGCTCTATTTACTTTGTAAAGATTTACTGCTTGGTTTATAAGCATTTGTTGAATAAAATCTTAAAGAGCGGGGGAGGAACAGGGTGAATACCTGGTGACGCTACCATGACGGGAAGATCGATTGCTTGAAACTGTTCTTGAAGCGAGCTTTTTTGGGTTCGTGGATAGCTCAGCGGTAGAGCACCGAGTCTTTTGTCGTTCTCAGTCGCAACTTGCGGTGGTTCGACCCCTGATGAGGTAAGAATTTCTTTATCTTCCCAATATGTTTAGCTCTATTTACTTTGTACAAATTTACTGCTTAGCTTATAAGCATTTGTTGAATATATATATATATATATATATATATATATATATATATATATATATATATATATATATATATATATATATATATATATATATATATTTATTTATTTTATTTTTATTATATATATATATAATATTATACTATAATATATATATATATATATATATATATATATATATATATATATATATATATATATATATATATATATATATATATATATATATATATATATATATATATATATATATATATATATATATATATATATATATATATATAATTCGGTGAATTCTGAATCCGGATTTGAAAATTTTCTCATGGATTCTGATTCTGATTCGAAGGTTCTGGATTCGGATTCGGATTCGAGAATTCTAAAAATTGCTGGATTCGAATTCGTTTTGGGATTCAAAGGTTCCAGACTCGGATTCGGATTCGAAGGTTGCCGGATTCACCCATCACTGAGATATATATATATATATATATATATATATATATATATATATATATATATATATATATATATATATATATATATATATATATATATATATATATATATATATATATATATATATATATATATATATATATATATATATATATAGGCCCCAGTATTATTCCATGTAAAATTAAGGGTAGAGAAGCTGAGAGCAAGGCCATTTTCCCAAAGTTTCAACTTGATCATAAATGAGGTCGGGGATTTAAGTTATTTTCCAAACGTTTCGAGAACTTACAACAATGAAGAAGAAATTCCCACTTCAACAGTTTCAATGAAGGAATCTTTAAGTGTGGTCGTCGATGGAAACTTTGCAACAGGACTCGCTCTTTCGTTTGAAATATGCAAGTATTTTCATCCTATTTCCAGGCTACTTTCTTTATATATATATATATATATATATATATATATATATATATATATATATATATATATATATATATATATATATATATATATATATATATATATATATATATATATATATATATATATATATATATATATATGGACCAGGTTTTTACTTTAAGAATGATTGAAGAAAAAAGAGAGAAAAAGAGAAGGATGTGTATATGTGCTTTAGGGACTTAGAGAAACTTTGAGATAGAGTGGATAGGTGTAAACTTTGTGAGGTTTTGAGGGAGTATAAAATTGAGGAGAAAGTAATTGAGGGCATTAGATCGCTTTATAGAAATATTAGAGCGTGTGTAAGAATAAATAGAATGGAAACCGCATTTTTTGAGGTAAACAATGGATTGAGACAAGGTTGGGTAATGTATCCGGGTTTATTTAATTTTTTTTTGATAAAATGGTGAGGTTGATGGAAAAAGAAGGTAAAGGGGTGAGAATGAGTTATCAACAAGATATATGGAATGCAAATGTGTTATTATATGCGGATGACGTACTTTTATCTGATACACATGGGGGTTTAAAGGTTTTGGTGGATGAGTTTGTAAAAGTTTGTGATGAGTTAGGCTTAAGATAGAACGCAGGAAAGAGTAAAGTGTTATAGATGAAAAATGGGAAAGTGAAGAGAGGGTTGTAGGTGGGGAGAGAGAGATTAGAATGGGTTAATTCTTTTAAATATCTGGGTGTGAATTTTTAGGGGGGGGGGATATGAAGTAGGGTATAGAAAAAGAGAAGAGGAGAATTTATTGAGGAATATTTGGAAGAGAGGAAGGTTGACAAGAGAAGGGAAGAAGAAAATGTTTGAGAAATGCTGTGTACCGGTTGTTATGTATAGGAAAGAGGTGGGGTGGTTGAATGCGAGAAAAAGGAAAAAGGTTGAGGTTTTCGAAATGAAAAGTCTGAAAGCGGTATGTGGTGTAAGTAGAAGTGATGGGGTCAGGAATGTGAGAATAAAGGAACAATGTGTCTGGGTAAGGGGTATGGTTGAGAGAGCAGAACAGAACATGCTGAGGTGGTTTGGGCATGTTTATAGGATGAATGAAGGGAGATTGGATAAAAAGGTGTGTATATCGGAAGTTGAAGGTGTAAGAGGTAGGGGGAAACCTAAGGGAGGTTAGGTAAGTGGGGTCAAGGAGATATTGAGGGATAGGGGGCTGGGATGGAAGGAGGGTATTCGGTTGACGGAGACAGGAATGAATAGAAAAGAGTGGTGAAAGGATGAATGCTGGTAACAGTTGCGGCTTGTGGTAGTTAACACCCCACGCTTGTGGAAAAGGTTGTGAGTATATATATATATATATATATATATATATATATATATATATATATATATATATATATATATATATATATATATATATATATATATATATATATATATTTTTTTTTTTTTGTCTCCTCTGGTGGGCAAAGACTGGAGGCCCACCAATATCCACCAGAGTTGGAAAATAATCAGATCTGATCACTTATAGCCGACGTGACAGGATACACGGCGTTTAAAAGTGTGCAAGTCAAAGAAAGTTGGGAAAACAGATAAAGGGAGTGTTTTACAGGCATTACCAGTAGAGTACATGCAAGATTGAGCATAGCGGTTAAGTCAGGGGTATGAGAGTTGGACAGAGAAAGGATGGGACTTTGTAGAAAGTCGTGTCGCACGAGTTCTTCTCAATGGAGGAGGTATGCGACGAGATAGTTCAGAAGAGCAGTGTCCGTTGTAATAGTGATAGTAAAGAGAGAGAGTGACGCAACAATTCGGTGGGCAAAAAAAGATTGGAGAGAGTTAGTAAGAGCGGGAGAATTGATGAGACGAAAATCCCTAGACTCCACTTTCTCCAGGAGAGGTGTATGAGTGGAACCACCCCAGATGTGTGTAGCATACTCCATACAGAGGCGAACAACACCCCTATACAGAGCAAGCAACTGGGGTGGAGTAAAAATCACGAAGGTGCCTCAGAACACTCAACCTCTTAGAAGCTTGCTTAGAAAGAGAAGTAATGTGATCTTTCCAAGAAAGATCACGAGAAAAGGAAACACCGAGAATATTGAGGACAGAAGAAAGTTTAAGTTGAGTGTTTTCAAAGAAGATGTCATAGTTGTGTGGAAGATTGTGTCGAGTAGAAAGATGGAGGAATTGAGTTTTTGAGGAATTGAAAACGACCATGTTTTCTCTGCCCCAATTTGAAATACGAGAAAGATCAGAGGTCAGTTGCTCCAAGGCCATCCTTCTTGAATCTATCAACTGCTGTTGGGAGGGACGTCTTTCAAATTGAATGGAGTAATGAAGTATGAAGTCATCAGCATAGGAGTGCATAGGAGACGAAGTAAGAGAGAGAAGGTTATTGATGAAAATTAGAAAAAGAGTTGGGGATAGGACAGATCCTTGAGGAACACCACTATTTATAGATTTATAGGAAGAACGGTGGTCGTCTACAACAACTGCTATAGATCGACCGGAAAGGAAATTAGGGAGAAGGTCACAGAGAGAAAGATAGATTCCGAAAGAGGAAAGTTTGGAAATCAAAGCTTTGTGCCAGACCTTATCGAAGGCTTTCGATATGTCTAGCGCCATTGCAAAAGACTCACCGAAACCTCGAAGAGCGGAGAACCAAGAGTCAGAAAATAGGGAAAGAAGATCACCAGTAGAACGTTCTTTACGAAAGCCATACTGGTGTTCAGAGATAAATCTTCTTGTTAAGGAGAGATTCGAAAACTTTAGAAAGAACGGAGGTTAAGGAAATGGGACGATAGTTAGAGGGTTGAGAGGGGTCCCCCTTCTTCGGCACAGGCTGAATGAGAACACATTTCCAAAGAAAGGAAGGTTGAAGTAGAAAGACATAGACGAAAAAGTTTACCAAGGCAGGGTGCAAGCTCGGAAGCACAAGTTTTGAGAACCACAGGAGGGATACCGTCAGGACCGTACGCCTTCTTAGTGTTAAGCTGAGAGAGAGCAGAAGTGACGTCTTTGGAAGAAATTACAATTTTAGGCATAAATGAGTTGGAGGGGGTTGAAGGAGAAGGAACAGCTCCGGAATCGTCTAAGGTTGAGTTGGAAGCAAAAGTTTGAGCGAAGAGTTTAGCTTTAGGGGAAGGCAAAACGGCAGTTGTACCGTCAGAAGATACTAGAGGAGGGAAAGAGGAAGAAGCAAAGTTAGAGTTGACATTTTTGGCCAAATGCCAGAAAGGGCGTGAGGAAGTAGAACCAGAAAGATTGTTGCATTTTATGCGGAGAAAGGAGTTTTTAGTATTACGAAGAATAGATTTTGCACGATTCCGGGATGAAATATAAGTTGCATGAGTTTCAGGAGTTTAAAGACGACGGTAATTCCTGAACGCAGCATCCCTGTGGCGGATAGCACGAGAACAAGCAGAGTTAAACCATGGTTTGTTAGGTTTAGTAGAAGGGAAAGAATATGGAATGTACGCCTCCATGCGCATAACCTCGGTTATGCGCTCTGCACACTCAGAGGGACCCCTACCACGGAAACAGTAATCATTCCATGGAAAATCAGAGAAGTACAACAGCAAGTCAGACCAGTTAATGGCACTGAAATGCCAGAAACGTCTCCTCGCCGAAGGCAGGGGCCGTTCTTGCTGAAGACTTGAAGAGACAGAACAAGATACAGAGATAAGAAGGTGATCGGATGAACCCAGAGGAGGAAAGAGTTTAACAGTGTAAGGAGAAGGATAAGAAGTTAGGAAAAGATCAAGTATGTTGGGTTCATCACCAAGGCGATCAGGGATACGGGTAGGGAGATGCACCAACTGCTCAAGGTTGTTCTGGATAGAAAATTGGAAAGCGAGTTCACCAGTTTGATCGTGAGAACTAGATGAAAGCCATTGGCGGTGGTGAACATTGAAATCACCTAATATGATGATTTCGGAGAAAGGAGAAGAAGAAAGAATGTGTTCTATTTTGGAGTTAAGATAGTCGAAGAATTTTGGATAGTCTGTAGAATTAGGAGATAAGTAGACAGAGCCTATAAATTTAGTTGTAGAG
>SEYY01000516.1:240000-242500 GCA_009176605.1 Armadillidium nasatum | reverse complement strand
ATATATATATATATATATATATATATATATATGGTTTTGTTTTTAATTTTCCTTTAGTGTTAATTATAAAATATTTTTATTGGCAGTGAAGTTCGACATATTCAAGATAAATATGGTTTTAACCAAGTAAACTTTTACCGTTTTAAATTTACTGTATATTTTCTTCTTTCAATTAATTAAATTTCGCTAGTATAAATTTACTTCATAATTTGTTTTAATAATTATAGCTTTAATATTTTTAATATTGATTTTAATAGTTTTAATAATTTTAAAATTAATTATTTTAATTATTTACTATATTGTGTGATTGCGTGTGTGCGTAAGTGCGTGCGAGCGTGCGTGTATGAGTGAGTGTGTGCGTGCGTGCGTGCGGGCGTGATTGAGTGTGTGCTTGTGTGCATTTTTTTTTAATGTCTAATTTGAGTTATCGTGGTGTTGGGCGTAAACGGAGGCTTTTTATTACCTTTGCTAACGTTCGTGGCCTTCGATCTAATCTCGCGTCTGTTGAACACCACCTCACTACCTCTCGTCCTGACCTTTTGCTTCTGTCTGAGACCCAGCTGGACAGGGATTCTTTCTCTAGCAATCTTAATGTCTCTAACTACAACTTTTTTCACAATTTCCATCAAAATGGTGGAGTCTGGACCTATATTAACATTAATACTCCTGTGACACGTCTCGTAAATCTAGAATCTCCTAATTTCGATGTTATATAGCTTAAAATCTGTCTTCCTACTACTACAATTATCTTATGCTTCTGCTACTGCTCCCTTAATAGAATAGATTTTCCAGTTTTTTTTTTTACTATCTTACTACTTCTCACGAGACTGTCACATCTTCTCATCCAAATGCTGAGGTCCTCTATTTAGGGGATTTCAACGTACACCGCACTGAGTGGTTGAGTTCCTCTCATACTGATACAGGTGGGAGGGAGGCCAAATCATTCAGCATTCTTAACGATCTAGAGCAGTTGATTACGGAACCCACACCCATTCCAGATCGTCCTAACCAATTCTTGAATACACTTGATTTATGTTTACCACTACTCCTAGTTATAAATACACCATTTTCCCTCCTATTGATAACTCTAACCATAATCTTATAGCTCTTAGTTATAATGCTTTCTCTACATCAGCTCCACCATGCCCTAAACGTACTTTCTGGCACTTTAATCGGGTATATTGGGGGGTGGGGCAATGCGCCGCTTTTTTGCTAACTATGATTGGAGTGAATGTTGCTTTGTCTCGGGGACGCTTCTGTCTCTGCTGAAAAGGTAGGGGCTGTAATCCTTGTCGGGATAGGCAGATTCATTCCATCTTCAACTAAATCTTTTTCTCCTCAAAATCCATGGTTCGATGGCAATTGTTCTCTTGTCCTTCGGGAGAGAGACAATGTTTATCGTGAATGGAAAAACTCTCCTTCTCCTATCACTCTTGCTAATTTTCATTCAGCTCGGAATCGTTGCAGGGATGTTCTTCGACGGACTAAGCGTACTTTCATAAAAAGGAAGTGCGCTGACCTCCATGGCTCTCCTACTGATAAAAATTTCTGGCCTCTTGTCAAAAATATCTCTAACAACTTCTGTAAATCTGCCTTTAATTCTCTCATTCGCTCTGATAGTTCTGTAGCTAATACTCCCTTTGAAAAGGCTAAGCTCTTCGGCCTCCTTTTTTCAGCTAATTCCACCCTGCTCGATTCTGGCTTCTATCCTCCTACTCCTTCTCCTCTCAGGTGTCCCATGGCTTTACCTGTAATTACACATGATCGGATGCATGGGATCTTGAAATCTATGAACTTCAGGAATGCCAGTGGCCCGGATGGCATTCCCCTTCGTGTTCTGAGGGAATGTGCTTCCGAGTTAGCGCCTGTCCTCGTTCAGCTCTACTCTCTATGCCTTAATACTAATACTTTTCCTCTATGCTGGAAGCGCGCATTTGTTCAGCCGATCCCGAAAAAAGGTAGCCTCTCTGACCCTTCTAATTATCGACCAATAGCTCTCCCTTGTGTTCTATCTAAAAATTTTGAAACTCTCCTCGACTCTCATTTCCTGGATCATTTCGAGTCTCATTCTCTTCTCTCTGATCACCAGTATGGCTTTCGACGCTCGAGGTCAACTGGTGATATACTTCCTATCTTACTGATCTATGGTCTTCTGCCCTTAGGGACTTCGGGGAGTCTTGTGTGGTGACGCTTGACATATCTAAGACTATTGACCGGGTATGGCAGGCGTCACTGCTCTCCAAGCTCCCTTACTTGGGTTTTCTCCTTCCCTTTGCTTACTGTTGTCTAGTTTTCTCTCAAATTGTTCCATTTCGGCACTTGTAGATCGAGCGACCTCTTCCTCTTTTTCTGTCAACTGTGGTGTTCCTCAGGGTTCTGTTTTATCTCTCAACTCTATTCTTACTTTTCATTAATGATCTTCTCAGCTGCACTTCTAACTCTGTTCACTCTTATGCTGATGACTCAACTCTACATTTTTCTACTCATTTCAAACCTGCCC
>SEYY01000516.1:197500-232500 GCA_009176605.1 Armadillidium nasatum | reverse complement strand
ACAACTTGGGTCTTTGGCTGATGACCTTATGGTTTTTGTCAACAATGATTGCATATACGTTGCCTCTAATAGTTCCGAAAAACAATCCAGAACTGTTCATCCATCTGCCGCATCCATTTGTTTACTGATTCCACATTTATCCTGTTCTCGAGTAGAAACTTGTTAACTGTAATTTAAATGGCCGAACAAACGAAATAAATTTTCTTTCGGAGCTCTGGATCTTCTTTACCTTCTCTATCTTAACTAAAACTAGCACAGCAATCTGATGTTCTTTTTACCCCAGTCCCACATACCCTCAAGTGCCAGCAAAATGCTTGGGCAAGCAAATGCACCCTGCCGTGGTAAATTATTTCGTCTTTGCCTTTCTACTTCGACCTTCCCTTCTTGCTGGAAACGTGCGCCCATTCAACTTGTGCCGAAGAAGGGGGACCCTATTTCTTTAACCACCGTTCTTCTAAAGTTTCCAATCTATCCTTAACAGGAAAATTTAGAAACACCTTAATTCTTCTAATCTTATCTCTGATCGCTAGTATGGCTTTCGTAAAGAACGTTATACTGGTGATCTTCTATCCCTATTTTCTGACTCTTAGTCCTCTGCTATTCGGTATTTCGGTAAATCTTTCGCTGTGGCGCTAGACATATCGAAAGCCTTCGATCGATAAAGTCTGGCACAATGCTTTGATTTCCAAACTTCCCTCTTTCGGAATTTATCCTTCTCTCTGTGACCTTCTCTTTAATTTCCTTTCCAGTCGTTCTATAGCAGCTGTTATAGACGGCCACCGTTCTTACTATAAATCTATAAATAGTGGTGTTCTAATATTAATCAATGACATCTCTCAATTACTTCATCTCCTATACACTCCTATGCCGATGACTCCACCCTTCATTACTCTTTTCAATTTGAAAGACATCCCTCCCAATAGCACTTGATAGATTGAAGAAGGATGGCCTTGAAGCAACTGACGTCTGATCTTTCTCGTATTTTAAATTGGGGCAGAAAAATCATGGTCGTTTTCAATGCCTCAATAACTCAATTCCTCCATCTTTCTACTCGACACAATCTTCCATACAACTATGATATCTACTTCGAAAACACTCAACTTAAACCTTCATCTGTCATCAATATTCTCGGCGTTTCTTTTTCTCGTGATCTTTCTTGGAAAGATCATATTATTTCTCTCTCTAAACAAGCTTCTAAGAGGTTGGGTGTTCTGAGGCGCCTTCAATATTTCTTCACACCACCCCAGTTGCTTGCTCTGTATAGGGGTGTTGTTCGCCCCTGTATGGAGTACGCCTCGCATATCTGGCGTGGTTCCACACATGCAGCTCTTCTCTAAAAGGTGAAGTCTAGGGCTTTTCGTCTTATAAACTCTTTCGCTTACTAACTCTCTCTCCCGTCTCTTTCTTCCAGTCGAATTGTTGCGTCACTTTCTCCATACTATCGCTATTACAACGGACATTACATTGCTCTTCTGAACTCTCACGTCACATACCTCCTCTATTTAGAAGGGCTCGTGCGACACGACTTTCTACTCAGTCTCATCCTTTTTCTGTCCAACTCTCCGACCCCACAATTAACCACTATGCTCACTCTTACATGTATTTTACTGGTAAAGTCTGGAACACACTCCCTTTATCTGTTTTCCCAACTTCCTTTGACTTGCACACTTTTAAAAGCCGTGTATCAGGTCACGTACGTCGGTCATTAGCGACCAGATTCAGAATGTTCCCCAACTCTGGTGGAATTTGGTAGGCCTCCGGCCTTTGCCCACCAGAGGAGACATAAATATATATATATATATATATATATATATATATATATATATATATATATATATATATATATATATATATATATATATATATATATATATATATATATATATATATATATATATATATATATATATATATATATATATATATATATTTTGGTAAAGATTAAGAAGTTGTCTGACCTTCGATATAAAGAAATATCGATATATTTAAATATCGATATATTGAAGCATCGAAATATCGAGAGAGATATATTTTTTGACATTTTGTGCTTCTATAATTTAGCTTTCATTTCATTTATGCCTATTAATACTATCATTATTACTACTATTGTTATTATTATTCTAATTATTATTTAGTTTTCCAGCCTACTTAGTTCGACTTATCATAACCTAAACGACCGACATTGCCTTGTGATGTGTTGGGATTTCTGTGGCGCTGAAACCCCTGAAAACGCTTAATGCAGATATGTTACTGCTCAACCAAGAATAAACCTAATTCTATTATATCTTGCCTACAATTAATAAAAAGAAATTAATAAACTCGCCATTTAAAATATTCTGCAAATTGTCAAAATAAAAAGGGATTTACTTTGTTTCAAAGAATTCAAGAACTCTCAAAACTCTGCTCAAAAAACAAAGGACCATTTAAACAGTAAGTCAGGTCAAACATTCAATTCAAGTTAATATACTAACTCAACCCAATCAAAATAAGTCAATTTAATTCAAATAGCAAAACTTATTGTAAATGCCGTTCTATAAAAGATTTTTTAAGTTTAGGGCGTATTTTGATACTTTAAAAACCATAGTCTTTTCTATTAATTAAATATAAAATACTTAATTAGATCTAAAATATAAGAATTTTCTAATAGATGCAGGGTTACCGATAGATGGAACGTTGCCGTGGGATACAGGCCTACCTCTGTATTCCACCATATATATTTCTTTTTTATATATCACATTATTGTTTACACATATAACATTCTTTTTCAATAATTACTGATTTAAAATGTTAGAAAACGAAAGAATACACCAATCTGTAGAACAAATTAAACTTATATATTTAACATTCATCTTATAACGAAAAAGTACAACCTGTCACTATACAAGGAAAATTATTACTAAAACCATGGTAAATATCTATATAATATGCTAAACTATGGAAATTTTAAAATATTAATATAAAAAATATCGATTAAAATCGAAATTTCAAAATATCAATATAAAAAATATCAAATATATAAGGTCTCAATTTCTTAACAGCCAGTGTTCGCGAGATTAGGCGTTTTTGTTGGCTGTTAAGTCAAAGTTGTGAAGTCGAACTATTTTGTTAAATAAATACTGAAAGAATCAGTGTTCGCCAGGGTAGCCTGGTAGGCCTATTTGCTGGCCGTAGGCGTATATTTCCCCTTCAAATAAAGGTTGGGTTAAGTCTAACAGTTCGACTTAACTAAACCTTGATATGAAGGTTTTTTTTTTTTTTTTTTTTTTTTTTTTTTTTAATGTAAACCAGAAAATTGGCGTAACCTGGCGAACGCTGGCTCTTTCAGTGATTATCTAACAAACTAGCTCCACTTAACCTAGCTTTAAATGTGCGCCTAAAGGCCAGCAAAGTGACCTAACATCGCGAACGCTGGCTCTATTTAATCAATTTAATATGCCTAATTTACTTGATTTCACAACATTTCGCCTTCGCAGTGTGAATATATTAAGAAAATAAAATTTTTTTTATTAACTTTTTTTTATATTTTTTTAATTTTTTTATTTTTATTTTTTATCTCCGAAATAGCTAACTCACTTCAACGCTGATGCAGCAACCTGGTAGTTCATAGCCAGATGATTATAGGCCGTTGAAGGATTCTTAGATTAGATTTAACATTACCGATACCATATAGGTAATTAGGTATCACTCCCAATGAAATTGTAGATAAAGCAGCGCACCTCGCGCACAACCTGGATTCACTAACTGTCACCTCCCTTGAAATCAGAGAAACAGGTGGTATTATCAACAAGGTTTATAAGACTATATGGGATCGTGAACTTCAAACTTTCCTGTTTACCTCTCACTTGGGCCAGTTCAGGATGGATTCTTCTGCTCATCCACATACATATATCGATCAAAACCAGAACCTGGATACTGCCTTCACTAGATTGTGAATAGGCCATACGATATTGAACTCTCACCTCTGCAGATTGGCCATCACTTGACAACAAACACACCTCTGCAATACAAGACTGCAGTTATTGCTGCTACTTGCAAATTCCTCCTCCACTCTGGTGAACTTCAAAGAATATAAGATGTCTTCTGATGGAAAAGGACCATGGGCAAGGGATAGAACTTCCATGAGCCCATCAACACCCAGGTACACCCAAGTAACATTACCGATATTTTCTGATGGGACAGAATAGTATTGAATTAGATATATTCAAATTGAAAGGACAGAATAGTGTTGATATATTCTAATAGATAGGAAAGGACAGAATAGTGTTGATATATTCTAATAGATAGGACAGAATAGTGTTGAATTGGATATTTTCAAATAGATTTTTGTAAAGTTATTCTTCTCAGCAAAGGGTGAGTGATGAAGCTGCGGATAGCCTGCATGGACATATTCCCATTGAGCATGATATAAATGAGGCTATGGACACTGGCTCTTGGACTGAAGTTGGTAAAAGTAAGATATTTTTAAATATCGAAGATGAGGAGTGCTCAGTAATTAGGTCAAGGAGACCTGTTGGAGCTGCCATTGTTCAAGGATCATCTTGTGTGTCATCTCATTTTGGAACTCCAAAAATTAAAAACCTAGTGGAAATAGACTTCTCAACTTATTAGGCGAATGACCAAAGAGTCTCTCAGTTAGAGCAAAGTAAACCATCACTAAAACAAGCTTGGTTTCTCAAAGAAAACTATTGCAGAGGTTCTTGCTGACTTGAGTATTATGGACCTGGAGATCTCTAATGAAGAAAATACATTGAGTATAACAAGTAATTTGACAAAGAGTTTTCATAGTTACTCATTGAAAGGTAAATCAAGGGGTCATAATAATTCCAAGTATTTCCATGATAGTGCACTCAGGAATGTATTGGATGATCCCACAAAATAGTCATTGGAGGCCCAGAATGAAATATATAAAAGACTGAGATATCAATGTTCCCCAAAGAAGGAAATAGACTTCAGTTCCTCGGAGTTTGGAATTCTATTTATATAAAAAAAAACTTGTTAGTAAATGTTCTTCTTTGTAATTTGATTTTAAATGCCCCCATAAAGATTTGGTCAAAAATTTTTTACTTGGGGCACCAGAAGGTCCTCTTCTAATTTCCTGGCTTCAGATGCTACATTTAGCTATTTAGTCATTATGCTATTTCGAGCCTATCCTGAAACATGTAAAGTACTCCCATACTGCTGAAGCTGATCTTTTAGCCATAGTGACTGAAAGTATAAGCAAAATAATGATTTTAAAATAATATAGTTAAATGATACAACTTAGATATACAGCAATAAAAAGTCAGTGCACTCAGTAATGTATTCCATAAATTTTAAAAGGTTTATCTGACACAAACTTTCCTTTCTAGAACTATGCTGAAGTGATACTGTATCTTCTTATTATCCAGATGTTTCTTTAATTAACTTTATCAACTTTTCCAAAACTTTTCTTTTGGGTGTACACATAAAATTAGGATTTATTGAAATACTGCATGTCTAATAATAATAATAAAATGATAAGGGATAAAAAGTGAAAGTTTCTGCAACTTTATAAATTAATGAAAATTAGGATTAGTTTTAAAACCAGCTCTATTATCTTTAATAATTATATTGCTTGAAATCTGAATGAAAAAAAAAAAATATTGACTGGTGAGTAGGTTCAGAACAAACTTCATAGAACTAAAAACTTAATTGCAGATATAACTTTAAATAGAAGTCTAGGGTAATTAATAATATAAAATAAGTGCCCTGCCTCTGATTTTTATAAAACTTCTGGAAAATATAATTGTAATAACATGAAGTATAAACATGAAAAGAGAATAAACCACAGAATCTGGGAAAATATGAAAAACTTTCAAAACTCTGAACATGTATTAAAATTAAGTTTAAATACAAAAGAGAAATGAAAGAAAAACATATCCTGATTTAAAACAAAATGATAGTTTGTTTTATGTTACCAGTTTGACTTATAATGCATTTTCTTCTGACAAACTTTAAAGATTTGGTTAACTGAAAATTCATTATTATATTTTAAAAGTAGGTGGTTTGCCATCCTTTAGCTACATATCTGTCCTCTTAACAACTTTGGTGATAAGTATTCATTACATTACATTTTATATAGGCTTACTGAAAATTTTATGAAAATTGAGAAGTCGTTAGTCTGGATAATTATTCTTTTGTCTTTGTTGTAAGTCAGATTAAATTAGTTTAGTTAATTTCATTAGAGAAAGAGAGAAAAAAATCTCTTGTTAATGAACTCTAGTATTTCTTTCAAAAAAAAAAAAAAAAAAAAAGCAAATGATTAGAATTACAATTATAAATTTTTGTTGTTGTAAACAATGGAAAACATGAAGTTTGCCCAGGGTGTTGATCCAATAAGTTTTTGTTCAATCTATCATTTTAAAATTATGTGGCTCTGGACTCCTTTATTTTCACTTACAATTACTAAAATAAATATATTATGATAAAATTTTTTTATTTTTTATTGGTCGAGCTGCAAAGCCCTGGGTTTTATTGTCTTGAAATAAAATTTACATTACTGCTTGTTATTGTGTCTTAAATTAATTTATGCCTCTAGTTTGGGTGATTAGCTTTGTTTAGATGTTTTTTAGGGATTGTAACATGTCAATTTAGTATTTATTGATTGATTGATTGAAAATTACTGACTTTAGTTCAACACTTTGTATAATACAGTCAACCTCACACTCATATAGAACACAAACCAATAATTATTTATTTATTTTTGAAAATTTTTAATTAGACTAATTTCTTTATTTAGTGAAGTCGATGAAGAAGGAATTAAAAGACAAGAATCAATATTTTGAGAGTTTAACCAATACTTGCTTTACATTATGCCTTTTATTATAAGAGTTTAGATCAGAGAAATACGAACTTTGTTATACTAATTATCTATTGGGATATTTTTTATGGCATATATATTTTTTAATTTTTAATTTTAAGAGTGTTGATATATTGCCATATTTAGAAATATTATCATTCTAACATATAAATTCATTCCAGGATGATGCACAAATACATTTTAAATGATTTTTATTAAAATGTGAAATAATTACCTTACTTGGCCAAATGAATTGGTGTAATTTTCTAACTAATTGTTTGACTCAATCTTATTGTTAAGATGAAGCTGGATAGAGGTTACAATCGATTTGTTTATGGAAATATAGGAGGGTTGAATGCAAGGTACCAGTGGCTCAGACCTTCTTATCTCATCATATCAATTCTGATACTTCTGATTGTGGGACCAATTTCTTTTCATTATTTTCTCTCAAAGGTAAGAAAGAATTGGATCATGAATTATTTAGGTTAATTAAAAGATTTTTTTAATGTACTACAAAGCAAATTTTTGAATTTGATGTAAACATTTCTTTAAGAACAATTTTCAAATTTTAAACTGACAGCAAGAGAGAAATAACTTAAAAAATAAATTATTATTATTATATTTAAAATATATTAAATATATTAACTTATTATTTGTTGATTTTTTAAAGAATGACTGTTATTAATTAAGACTGGTTGTATACCATTTTCAATGGTTTTAAAAATTATTTAATTTGAACTGAAAACAGGCAACAGGAGATGCAAAACATGTAGATCGAAAGCTGCTTATTGATGTTGAAGATACTTTAACAAGTCTTACAGGTATTTCATGTAATAGTCTCAAGTCACGCATTGAAGAACTTCTTGCTATAAAAGGTATGCCTTTTCGTTATGTAATTCATTATTGACTTTCAATTACTTAGGAAGTTTTTCATCTTTTACCATCTCTCTTTTTGTTCTTCTTTAGCATCTGTTACCACAGAATTAAGAGATCTCGAACAGAAACGACAACGTCTTCAAGAATCAATAAGTACTGCATCCAATTTAGTGGAGTCGTTGCATCAAGAGGAATCTCGCTTAAATATAGAGCTTCAGAGACTTAAAACAAGTGTTCAACAGGTAGGTTCTTATATCTCTGCTCACTTGTGCTTCATACTGAGTATAATTTTTTGTAAGCCAAAATGATAATATAAATTCTATTACTGGAAAATTATTGGAATTTTTAGTTTTGTTTAATGAAATACACTAATGTTGTTAACTTTTCTTTTAGAAAATTTAATTCTTGATTTATTTTCAAAGTGTTGTTAGAAATTTTAAATATTCACAATATAAAAATATATGAAAAGTACCGTTATATATAATTTTATTAATGTTCTTTTTTCTTCTTAAACTTTATTGTTACTTATGCTTTCATATTTTCAGGCATCATTAATTCAGAAAGAATTAGATGAAAAAAATACACCTGAAATCAGTGCTCCTAAAATTATCAGAGCCACTCATGAAAACAATGTTATTATGCCACAACCGCTAATTGGTCAAGTGGTGGAATGCCGTATGTTTAACTGTTTTGATTATTCTAGATGCTCAATTCTCTCAGGATTTCCTGTTTATTTTTATGATGTTGATAAATATCGTGTAGCACCAAATGATTTGGAAGTGTTTGTAAAGACAACTGTTCGTCAGGCAATGGGTTATAACCCACATATTACAAACAATCCAGAAGAAGCCTGTGTATTTATTGCTCTTGTTGGAGAAACTGTGGGCAATACTTTTGACAAGCAGCTGCTAGAGAGCAATCTTCATAGTTTACCTTACTGGAATGGAGATGGAAGAAATCATATCCTCCTTAATTTAGCACGAAATTTTTACAGTAAAGATATATTTGATACAGTGAATACAGGAAGAGCTCTCATAGTACAGGCTCACTTTTTTATGTTTCAGTATCGATCAAAATTTGATATACTCGCTCCTCCTCTATTAGGATTACCTGGTGGGGACCTCTGGCATAACCTTCCACCAATGGTGCCAGCAAAGAGAAAATTCTTACTTTCTTTTCAAGGTGAACTACCATTATTACAGACTTACATGGGAGGAGGAGATCAGCCAAGAGATCCTGGTCTTTCAGAAGAATTAAGCGTAGTTCAGGAACTTTCAAAATTGTCATATACAACAACAAATGACAAATTTTACTTGCAGTTCTCTTGTCGTGGAGGTGGTGGCTATGGTGATCTTAGAGAATGGCAAATATGTGGAATGGAAACTCAAAGAAATTCGGTAAGTAGTCGTACAGTAAGTAATTTATATGCTTCTGTAAATACAGTATGCCAATGTAACTTGAAAATATTCTTCAGATACTTCAAGTTTCCACATTTTGTTTGATACTTGCACCACCAGAATTAAGCCGCTCCTCTACAACGGCTCTTCAGACGAGGATATTTGAAGGCTTTAAGAATGGAGCTATCCCTGTAATTTTAGGAAATAACATTGAAATGCCATTCTCCGAGACGATTGATTGGCATAAATCCTCTATTGTTTTACCAAAAGCTCGAGTTATGGAATTGCATTATTTCCTCCGAACAATTTCAAATGCTGATATACTAGTTATGAGAAGGCAGGGCAGAATGGTATGTAAATTTCTAAATTTTTTATTTTCAATTGAGTTTTAAAAGCTTATACTTTTTTTTTTATCATAGTGAAAATATGTGTTAAAACTATTGTATATTACAGATATGGGAAAAGTATTTGGGATCTACTCAAGCGATATTAGACACAATTCTGGCTACAGTTAGAGAGCGTCTTAATATTCCACCTCTCGCTGCCCCAATGGAACCTTCTCCCAACGTTTTTAATGACTCTTTTGTTCCTCTTAAATCTGACACCATCATTCCTGAACCTGACACTGATGAAAATCTTGGACCAGTGGAACCTCCTTTTCCATCCATTACATTCAAAAGAAATTTTTCCATTGCCTTGGTGGCCAGATACGAGATGTGGAATGTGATTGGAGATCCATTTTACCTTTACCCTTATCTACCTATTGATCCCATTCTACCATCTGAAGCAAAATTTGTTGGTTCTCAAGTAGGATTTCGACCAATTAATATGGGTGCTGGTGGTTCTGGGAAAGAATTTAGTGAAGCTCTTGGAGGAAATTCGCCACGAGAGCAGTTTACTATCGTTATGCTTACATACGAAAGAGATCAGGTGAATAAAGATTTTGTATTATTGTGCAGTGAAACAATTTAATTTCACTCTATCATACACACCTCAGATTTTAATAATCAGTTATAAAATATTCAATTTGAATTTTGTTTTACTTGAATATTTAACAACTCAGTCAAAATTGATAGCCAGCTTCGCACACAGTTATTTATTTATAAGTCACATCTCATGTTCATTGCCCTATTCGTATAAAGGAACTTTTCTAGTTAGTTTCTACATAAGTTCTGTATGTGTGATTAAACCTGTTCTTTCAACCACGTTAGTCAATCTCTCTACTGTTATGCCACTATAGAAAGTTCAAAAACTTAGATTGGCAAGTTCAAAAGTTTACACTGCATGGGCTTTTGCAAGTGTCTGGAAGGAGAAACTTCTACAGAGAATCTTTATGAACTAAACACGTGACTTTCTCCCCACAAATCTGATTCTTTTAAGTTATATATATATATATATATATATATATATATATATATATATATATATATATATATATATATATATATATATATATATATATATATATATATATATTATATATATATATATATATATATATATATATATATTAGGGATGAAGTGAAGTATCGGTATCGGCAGTATCGACACATTTTTAGTATCGGTATCGAACGCTCAGGTATCGGTATCAGTATCGGGTAAAAATGGCCGATACCGATACCAGATTTTTTTCGTCCCTTTGGCTTAATTAAATTATGTAATTTTTTTATTAAAATTTCGTAATATTTTGAAACGCCGTTTCGCGATAATTTTGTTTCCCGAACATTATATGTTGCTTTCCACTAAAAGTTTATTTTTTCAAATGCAAAAAATTGTTTTTCAATTTATTTTCACGCCATTTACTTCTTACCATTTGGTTTGTTTTCTTAAATATTTTATTTTTATTTTAATCCTAATTAATCCGTTAGTAACATATTAAGATGGTAACCAAAGTACATGATATATATATATATATATATATATATATATATATATATATATATATATATATATATATATATATATATATATATATATATATATATATATTAGGGATGGAGTGAAGTATCGGTATCAGCAAGTATCGGTATCGGTATTGACCTTTTCAGTATCGGTATCGGCAAAATTTTTGGATAAGAGTAAAGTATCGGTATCGGTAGTAGTATCGGTAATTATCGGCATATTTTTAGGTATCGGTATCGGTAAAAATTTTGGTATTCCTCCATCCCTAATATATATATATATATAATATATATAATATATATATATATATATATATATATTATATATATATATATATATATATATATATGTGTGTGTGTGTGTGTGTGTGTGTGTGTGTGTGTGTGTGTGTGTGTGTGTGTGTGTGTGTGTGTGTGTGTAGGGGAGAACGTATCGCCGTCCAAAGCGATGCAAGCACCCTTTATTAGGCATACTCCGGGGAGTGACAGTATGGTCTAGAATCTAGACCATTTCGTTTCACTTCCAAGCCCTTTGGTTCGTTCCTTTTCGCTTTTCACCTTCTCAGAGGGTCTCTAATGTACCCTCGACTCATATTGGAGTGTCTATGCTCCCACTTCTCCTTCCCCCTACTTCCTTCTCGTGTTCCAAATTTACAAGCGCTTACTCGTCAAATACCTTTGTAAAAAAAAAAAGTTAAACTCAAAGCAGCCTCAGAGATGCTTCGAGGAGCGGCGTTCTTTTTAAAGTTTTCAAATCTCAATTGGAAGCATCTCAATTCTTCAAATCTTATCTTTGATCGCTAGTATGACTTCCATAAGAAACGCTGTACTGGTGATCTCTTTCTATTCTCTCTGACTCTTGGTCTTCCACTCTACGGCATTTCAGTAAATCTTTTGCTATCGCGCTGGATATTTCGAAAGCCTTCGATAGGGACTGGTACAAATCTTTGATTTCTAAACTTCCCTCTTTCAGAATTTATTCTTCTCTTTGATTTTCTTTCTGATCGATCTATAGCTGCTGTTGTAGACGGCCACCGTCCATACTTTAAATCTGCTAATAGTGGTGTTCCTCTTTATTCTGTCCAATCCCCAAAACTTTTTAAACTTTTCTTTAATAATCTTCTCTCTATTACTTCATTATCTATCAGATCCTATGCTGATGATCTCACCAATCATTACACCTTTCAGTTTGAAAGGCGCCCCTCCCAGCAACAGTTATTTGACACTAGAAAGGTTGACTTGGAGTATCTGAGGAAGAGGAAGAGAAAACATTGTTTTTTTCAATGCCTCAAAAACTCAATTCCTCCATATCTCTACTCGAGACTATCTTCTACAAAACTATAACATCTTCGAAAACACGCAACTCAAGCCTTCATCTGTCCTTAATAATCTCTAGTGGTCTTTCTTGGAAGGATCACATTACTTCTCTTTCTAAACAAGCTTCTAATAGGTTGAGTATTCTGTTGCGCATTCGTGATTTTTTTACGTCAATCCAGTTGCTTTATCTTTATAGGGGTGTTGTTCTCCCCTGTATGGAATACGCCTCATACATCCGGAGTAGCTCCACTCACACAGCTCTCCTTGACAAGGTGGAGTCTGGCTTTTCGTCTTAAGAACTCTTCCTTTCTCACTAATTCTCTCCAGTCTCTTTCTGCCCGTAGAACTACTGCGTAACTCACAATATACAATTGCTAGTACAATGAACACTGCTCTTCTGAACTATCCCGTTGCTTTTCTCCTCCATTGAGAACACGTTGATGTGACACGATATTCTACACAGTCTTATCCTTTCTCTGTTCAACTGTCTGATCCTAGACTTAACCGCTATGCCTAATCTTATATACACAACAACTGGTAAAGTCTGGAACACACTCTCTTTTTCTATTTAACGATTAGGTTCTGATATGGATCCAACTCTGGTGGAAATTAGTAGTTTTCTGGTCTTTACCCACCAGAGGAGATATAATATATATATATATATATATATATATATATATATATATATATATATATATATATATATATATATATATATATATATATATATATATATATATATATATATATATAGAGAGAGAGAGAGAGAGAGAGAGAGAGGTGATAACAAGTTTTGCTGAAAAGCTAAAAGAGGTGGGATTGATCGTGAATGTTGAAAAGACAGAACTGTAAATAATTAGAAGGGAGGAAGAGGAGCTTGTGCTGAAGGTGCATGGCGATTAGGTGATTGTTGTAGAGAGATGTGAATATTTGGGGAGGAGAAAGTATTCACAAGGGAATGAAGTAATATGCTGGAAATCACCAACTGGATGGAGAAATACAGAAGAATGGTGTGAGCGCTGTACCCAGTCTTGGCAGACAAAAGAATGGATATAGGAGTAAAGAAAGTAATTTTTGAAAGTACTCTAACCTCAATTTTGTAATATGGATCGGAGACTTGGAGTTCGACAACAAGAGAAGAAAGCAGAATTCAAGCAACAGAGATGAGGGTGTTGCGTTTGATGGTGGGAAGAACCAGGAAGGAGAGGATAAGAAGCGAAAGAATTAGATAAAGTATAGGGATTGAACCAATTAATCAAAAGATAGATGTAGCAAGACTGAGATGGTTGGGACACGTGTGGAGGATGCAGGAGGGGAGAGAGACTAGAGGGAGGTGAGAGTGCAGGCCAAGATTAAGAAGACCGAGAGGGAGACAAATGAGAGATGAATGGAGTCAGTTCGGGATTCACTGAGGCGCATCAGCTGCCTACGGTGGAACAGTTGGTAGCAAATGGAATTATTTACGACAGATCTAGATAGAGACGAGTGCTGGCCCCACTGACAGGCCCCCAGAGCCTTACTTGGATCTGATATATATATATATATATATATATATATATATATATATATATATTATATATATATATATATATATATATATAATATATATATATATATATATATATATATATTATATTATATTCTTATAAGTAAAAAATTGGTATCGGTATCGGTGAAATTGAAAGTCTTGGTATTGGTATCGGTATCTGTAAAAATTTTGGTATCACTCCATTCCTAATATATATAATATATATATATATATATATATATATATATATATATATATATATATATATATATATATATATATATATAATATATATATATATATATATATATATATATATATATATATTATTTAATTCATTTTACTTTCACAGTATTATTCATTGTTTAATTATTGTTTCGAACAATCTAGCTTTTAAGATACAATGTACTTTTCATTTCTTTTTGATATTTGATTAGTTTATTTTTTAAATAGTTTTTTATTATGCATCTTTTAATTAAAAGTTTATTTATTATACATTTAGCTATATAGTATTTTAAACATAATTTCAGTTCATCACTTTTCTGCATAGGTTGAATTAAGTTATTTTATAATGTATTTAGGTGTTAATAAATTCCTTAGCAAGGCTCTATGGACTTCCTTATCTCAATAAAGTGATTGTTGTTTGGAATTCTCCTAAACCTCCTTCAGAAACACTAAAGTGGCCAGATTTGAAGGTTCCTATACAGGTACTTTTGTTTTTTTTTCTCCCGAACACAATTCTTGTTTAATAATAGTTGTTCTTTTAATGTCTTGCAATATTTTTGAAGCTTAGACTAAAATAATAGTTGGAAAAATCTTGATAAAAGTAAGAAAAAGACGAAATAGCGTCTATTTTGTTTCATCTTTAAAAATTGTAATTTATTTTAAATGGGTTAGGCAAATAAATTAGAGCTTCAAATTCAGTCAGTAAAATTTTTTAATAAAGTTTGTCAATTCAGCATTTAATTGTAAATATTTTATATTTTGCATATTTTTGAGACCGATTTATTTCAGGTAATAAGAGCCGAAAGAAATAGCCTAAATAATCGGTTTCTACCCTTTTCTGAAATTGAAACTGAAGCAGTGTTGTCTGTAGATGACGATGCTCACTTGAGGCACGATGAAATTGTATTTGGTTTTAGGTAAAGTAATTTGGAATATTAAAACTTAGGTTGGAGTATATTTGTCACTTTTTTCATGATGTATTCTTGTAGACCTCTGATCTGAATAGAAATACTATTTTAATTAAATACCAGTCAACAATGGTTTCATTTAAATCACATTATTTATCACTTTTTCTTTTCATTTTCTTTAAACTAACTATTAATTACTGTATTAATATTATTTTTTAGAAGTATATATATATATATATATATTATATTATATATATATATATATATATATATATATATATATTATATATATATATATATATATATATATATATATATATATATATATATATATATATTATATATATTGAAATTTATGAATGATTTGTTTTGACTTAAAAGTTCTTTTTATTTCTATATTGCAGAGTTTGGAGAGAAGAAAGAGATCGATTAGTTGGTTTTCCCGGTAGATATCATGCATGGGATGTTAATCACGGCAATTGGCTTTATAATTCAAATTACTCGTGTGAACTCTCAATGGTTCTTACAGGTTTTATAACATTAACCATATATATATATATATATATATATATATATATATATATATATATATATATATATATATATATATATATATATATATATATATATATATATATATATATATATATAAATAATAATAATAATAATAAGAAATTATAATCAGCATCATCATCATCATCATCATCATCATCATATTATTATTATTATTATTATTTTAATTATCATCATCATCGTTATTAAAATATTCTCTTGTACATTGTTACATGTTTATTTTATTGAATTAAAAAGGTAGTGAAATCAATTTTGTAAGAGACTTTCAAAATGTAATTAATGAATATTTCCTTTATAGAGTATTCTCTATCTAAGATATTAATTTTTTTAGGAGCTGCTTTCTTTCACAAATATTATTCATACGTTTACTCTCAAGTTATGCCCCAAGCCATAAGAGACAAAGTGGACGAATACATGAATTGTGAAGACATTGCCATGAATTTCCTTGTTTCTCACATAACAAGAAGGCCTCCTGTAAAGGTGCGTTATCATTATTATTATTATTTTTTTTTCATCTTTTACTCATTTTATTTGCCGTGTGTATCTATTTGCTAAGGACCTTTTATATTGACTTTGTCACAAATAAATGAAATTGATTTTATCTTGAAAATGTCTTGCAAGTATACCATTCTGTCCAAATATTGAAAAGATGAGGAATCAGAGAAAGAATGGGGTAAAGGGATTAGGGAAATAATTCCGTTTACACTATGGAAACAGTAGATTGAAGGAAGCATGAAAAAATTTCCTTATACCTATAACATTCAAATAGTAATCTGTATACTGTGAGATCTTATAAATGTCGCAATCAAAACTGTTATTGCCTATTAAACAGTAGAAATGAATCAGTTTTAAATGGTCATACAATGTCAAACCAGAACTTCCACGTACCATTTTCATTTCTATAGTAATCCCCACCATTCATATTCGAGGGATGAGCAGGATGGGTACAATAACCACCATCAGAGTTGGCAAGATATAATCAGGGAGGAAAGTGTGATGAAGATTTTTCTGACCTGTGTATTTTAATGCAATCTTAAGTGGTATCAAATTTGAAAACTTATAGCACACTCAAAACTACTAACACACTGAAAACTTCTCTCACACAAAAAGCTCTCACACGCGCGCACGCACGCATGCATCTGAATTAGATTTCATAAGTTCCAATTCTTTATTATAATAAATTGAGAGTGTGAATCCTTAAAAGTAACAGGTAAATATAATAGAAGAGTCATCTGTTGCAACTACTATTTCATCATACACTGCATTTTCCACATGTCTTAGAATCCAAATGAAATATATTTGCCTGACAGTCCTCTTGCGACAACTCTCTAATTATTATACGAATTAATTATAAAGCAATAGTGAGTTAATAAAATTTTTTTTTCTTTTATTGTCATCGAAAAAGCTAGAGAAATTGTAAAAACAAACCTTGTGAGTTTTTTATTATTATTATTATTATTATTATTATTATTATTATTATTATTATTATATAAATGTATAGTGCAAATATCTATGCCGTAAATTCAAAACTATATTATAAGTTTCATTTGAGATGAATATTTATTATATTTAGAAGAAACACCTAGACGAATCCATCTTTCGGAGTAATATCCATAATTCTGACATTGCATTTATGGTACGGACAGACAAATCGAACACGAACTACTAGTATAGAACTAGTTATCACACACCAAAGGAAACTGCCTCCACGAACAGTTTATCGAGCTCGCTGATCAGCAGCTTTTCAGTCGAGAAAAAATACCGTATATTGGATTGATCTCTTTTGGGTTCTCACTCTCTTTGATGTTTCTGCACCTAAAAGACAATTGGTTCCCATGACCACCCATGCCGACCACGCAGCTATCAAGACCCCAAGACGATTTATACTTCATCAGAAAGGAAAATACATGCACTTTAAGTTATAGTAATTAAAAAGAAATCAAAGGAGGCTCTCGATCGTAAATTTGACTTTGAAGTTAGATCAACTTTGATTTTCAAAAAATCTTCAAATTGGTAGCCGATATTTAAGAAACAAAATGTATAGCTTTGAAACTTAGTTATTTGATACATCAGGATGTCTTTTACACAGTAGAATATGAACCAGCTCATTTTAAATTTAATTTTAATTTATGAAATGTTAAATTTGGGAAAAAATATTTCCCTGTTGCATTTTTTCATGATTTGTGACGAATCTAAAAATCTCACACCCCATCATTAATAAAATTGAATTCACCATTATGAAATACTGTGTACACAAAATTTCAGCTTCATAGTAGCTGTCTTTATCGAATGGCTCAATATCAAAATGTCAAATTTTGGAAAGTTGTTTTAATTTCTTAGTAGGGTCAGTCTTATTTAGAGATTCGTAGCTTATGAACTGTGCGATATTTGGTTATCAAATTTTATGTACCGTCGTTTGAAATATTTGGTTTTTATAATATTGTAAATTGGTGTGCTTCTATTAAGCTTAATTTTAATATTTGTTTATACAGGAACCAAATTTTAACATAGTCGGAGATTGTCATGTAGCCAATTACCCTCAAATTTTTCAACTTAACGTTGAATAACTCATTATATATATATATATATATATATATATATATATATATATATATATATATATATATATATATATATATATATATATATATATATATATATATATATATATATATATATATATATATATATATATATATATATATATATATATATATATATATTAGGGATGGAGTGATACCAGAATTTTAACTAATACTGATATCAGTAATTTTAAACCTCCCAATACCGAGTATCGATACGATACTTCTAGAATTTATCGATATCAAATTTTTATATTGAATTAATGAAGGTTGAAACAATGATTACAAACTTTTGATTTTCTGCCAACGGTAATATTTACTTATTTTGAAATCACATTCCTAAACAAAACTATTGAAATATGAAATTTAGATTTATCGAAATGGATTCTATCCCACAAGCCATGTGTTATATATATATATATATATATATATATATATATATATATATATATATATATATATATATATATATATATATATATATATATATATATATATATATATATACGCACTCACTCCCACATTCTTCTATACGAAGTTGGCTCTCCTTTCACGCACAATAAACACTATTACAGACAACTCATCCTTTTTTGAAAAATTTGTTTTGTTTTATTTATATATATATATATATATATATATATATATATATATATATATATATATATATATATATATATATATATATATATATATATATATATATATATATATATATACGCACTCATTCCCACATTCTTCTATACGAAGTTGGCTCTCCTTTCACGCACAATAAACACTATTACAGACAACTCATCCTTTTTGAAAAATTATAATAATAATAATTTATAATGGTATCCCCTATAACAGTAGCTTCTGAAAAGCCTGGAAAAGCCTTCCGAAAAAAGCCCTTCATCCTCCCTTTCCCCCATCACTTGCGAGTCTGTGGCCTCCGATGATATGGGTGATACCACAAAGACTTTGCAGCCAACTTGTCCTAGTGCATGGCCTATTTCCTTTATCAATTTCTGCACCATTCGTGGTCTCCAGTCCAATTTCCTCTCTTCTCCTTTCTTAGAAATCATCATAGGTGATTTCACTTTCTTATAATTCTCATGAAACAACAGGCGAACGTGCATTCCAATTCTCTATCCAAATAACCTTGAGCAGTTGGTACAGCTCCCTATTCGTATCTCTGACACCCTTGGAGATGAACTCAACATTCACCACCTTTTTTTTTTTTTTTTTAATCCTTCTCCTTATCCTTTTAAACTCTATCTTCCTCTAGGTTTCTCCGATCACCTTCCTATCTCAATATCATCATCTATCTTTTCAAGTCTTTTGCAAGGAAGACCCACTTATTGCTAGGAAACATTTGTGCCATTTCGGTGCCGCAAGCTGGTAGAAATTGCAGTCGTTCTTCTTTGATTTTCAATGAAATGATTATTGCTTCCGTGGGAGGTGTCCCGCCTAGTGTGCAGAGCGCATTACCGAGGTGGTTCTCTGTGGCATGGAGGCGTACATTCTATAATATTTTCCTACTCCAAAACTTTACAAACGTTGGTTTAACTTTGTTTGTTCTAGTGCTTTTCGCCGTGGGGATCTGCCATTAGAAATTACCATCTTCTTCAAACTCCAGAAACTCATGCAATTCATATTTCATCTCGGAATCCTAACACCAAAATATATATGTATTTAAACCAGGAACCTGGTCAAGTTACAGGCCAACATGCCTCGATACACCACATTTGAAAATGTGCAAGTCAAAGGATATTGGGAAAATAGAAAGTAAGATTGTGCATACCAGGTAAATCTGGGGTCAGAGAGTTGGACTTAAAAAAGGTGAGACTGCAAAGAAAGGCGTATAGAACGTGCCCTTCTCCGTGGAGGAGATATGCGACGAGAGAGCTTAGAGAAGCAGTGTCCATTGTAATAAAGATAGTATAGACAGAGTGACGCAACAATTCGACGGGTAGAAAGAAACTGCAGAGAATAAGTGAATCTGAACAGTTAAGTCGAAAAGCCCTAGATTCCTCCTTTTATAGGAGAGCCATATTTGTGAACCACCCCAGCTGTGTGAGGCATACTCATATAGTTGCAAACAACAGCCCTATTAAGAGCAAGCAACGGGGGTGGTGTGAAGAAATTACAAGGCACTTCAGAACACCCAACATCTTGGAAGCTTGCTTAGAAAGAGAAGTAATGTGATCCTTCTAAGAAAAGTTCATGTGAAAAAAAAACAATGAGAACATTAAGGACGGATGAAAGTTTGAGTTGTGTGTTTTTGAAGATGTTATAATTGTGAGGAAGGTTGTGTCGAGTAGAGAGGTAGAGGAAATGAATTTTTGAGGCATTGAAAACAACTATGTTTTCTCTGCCCCAATTTGAAATTCAAGAAAGATTAGGGGTTAGTTGCTCTTAGGCCACCATTCTACCAACAAATTGAGAGAAGTAATGAAGAGTGGAGTCACCAACATAGGATAGGTGATGAAATAATTGACAGGTTATTAATGAAAAGTAGAAAAAAGAGTTGGGAATAGTACAGATCTTGCTGGAACACCACTATTAATAGACTTAAATGAAAGACATTTGGTTATCTATAATAGCTGATATAGAACCGAAAAAGAAGTCAGAGAAGATAGATATTGGAAGAGGAAAGTTTAGAAATTAAAACTTTATGCAATACTCTAAAGGAGACTTTCAATGTTCCAGCGCGAGAGCATAACACTTACCGAAATGCGGGAGAGAGGAAGACCAAGAGTCTGAAAGAAGGGAAAGATCACCAGTAGAGTGTTTCTTACGAAAACTTTACTGGCGACCAGAGCAGAGATTAGATTTTAAAGTTTCTAAATCTTACTGTTATTGATGGGTTCAAAAACTTTAGAAAGACGGTTGTTGAAGAAATGGGACAGTAGATGGAGGGTTGAGAGGGGTCCCCCCTTTTACGGCACAGGCTGAATGAGAGCACGTTTCCAGAAAGAAGGGAAGGTTGAAATAGAAAGACAGAGACGAATAGTTTACCAATGCAGGGTGCAAACTCAAAAGCAAAAGTTTTGAGAACCACATAAGGGGTAACCAACAGGACCGTATGCCTTCTTTGTGTTAAACTCAAAGAGAGCGGAAATAACATCTCCAGAAGAAATTAAAATTTTAGGCATAAATGAATTGAGGGGATTGGAGGAGGAGGAGGTATAGCTCCAAAATCATCTAAAGTTGAATTAGAGGCAAAAGTTTAAGCGAAGGTAAGCGGCAATTGTTTATTTATTTATTTATATATACAGGGTTGGGAAGTAGCGCTCCCGAGGCGATGCCCAATCTCATCCCGGTGCCCAATGGTTCGCTCCCTTTCGTGCTCATTTCCACTTTCCACACGGAGTAGGCACTCCTTAGCACACATAAAACACTATTACAGACACACACCCTCTTTAAAAAAGCAAATTAAAAATGATGGCGTCAACAACAGAAGCCCCGGGGGCGGATTCCAAAAATAGCCCTTCATCCAAAACCCCGTCACCACATGGGATTGGTACCACCAAGACTCTGCAGCCGACTCGTCCTGATGCACTGTCTATTTTTTCATTAATTTCTGCAACATTCAAGGTCTACACTCCAATTTCCACTTTCTTGAACATCACTCTCATTCTAGACCTCACCTCTTGTTCTTAACCGAAATTCAGATGTTTGAGCGTTCTGATAGCAAACCCTATTCTGTTTCCTCCTACTGTCTCTATCCTCAATTTTCAGCCAAAGGCGGTTATTGTGCATACGTACGCAACGATGTCGTTTGTTCTCGTGTCTCTATTTTGGAGTCTTCCGAATTTTCCACCTTATGTCTCGGACTCTCTTGCCATTCTACGACTAAATTCATTTGTTCTGTTTATTTATCTCCTAATTCTACTAATTATCCTAATTTCTTCGACTATTTAAACTCCAAAATGGAGCACATTTTTTCTTCTCTTTTCTCTGAAATCATCATATTAGGTGATTTCAATGTTCACCATCGCCAGTAGCTTTCTTCTAATTCTCATGATACAGCTGATGAATGTGCCTTCCATTTCGCTATCCAAAACGACCTTGAGAAGTTGGTGCATCTCCCTACTTGTATCCCTGATCGTCTTGGAGATGAATCCAACATTCTAGACCTTTTTCTAACTTCTAATCCTTCTACTTTTACTGTTCAACTCTTTCCTACTCTGGGTTCTTCCGATGACCTTCTTATCTCTGTATCCTCTTCTATCTTTTCAAGTCTTGCGCAGGAAAGACCCCCCTTCTATTGAAAGGAAACGTGTGTGGCATTTCGGTGATCGGACTGGCGGTCGTACTTCTTTGATTTCCCATGGAATGATTATTGCTTCTATGGGAGGGGTCCCTCGGAATGTGCAGAACGCATTCTTTCCCTTCTACTAAACCTAGCAAACCTTGGTTTAACTCTGCTTCTTCTCGCGCTATCAGCTTAAGGGATGTTGTCTTCAGGGATTATTATCTTCTTCAAACTCCAGAACCTCATGCAAATTATATTTCATCCCGGAATCGTGCAAAATCTATCTTACATAACACCAAAAATTCTTTTCTCCATAGAAAATACAATAATCATTATGGTTCCTCTTCTTCACGTTCTTTCTGGCATTTTCCAAACAAAGTCAACTCAAACTTTGCTTCTTCCTCTTTCCCTCTTCTAGTATTTTCCGAAGGCACAACTGCCGCTTTGCCTTCATCTAAAGCTGAACTCTTTGACCAAACTTTTACATCTAATTCAGCTTTAGACGATTCCCTAGCTATTCCTCCCTCTTCAACTCCTTCCAACTCATTTATGCCTACAATTGTAATTTCTACTGAAGATGTCATTTCTACCCTCTCAGAGCTGAACACCAAGAAGACATACGGTCCTGATGGTATCCCTCCTGTGGTTCTCAAAACTTGTGTTTCTGAGCTTGCACTCTGCCTTGGTAAACTATTTCGTCTCTGTCTTTTTACTTCAACCTTCCCTTCCTTCTGGAAACGTGCGCTCATTCAGCCTGTGCCGAAGAAGGGGACCCCTTTCAACCCTCCAACCAACGTCCCATTTCTTTAACCTCCGTTCCATCTAAAGTTTTCGAATCTATCCTTAGCAAGTAGATTTGGTAACATCTCAACTCTTCTAATCTTATCTCTAATAGCCAGTATGGCTTCCATAAGAAACGCTCTACTGGTGATCTTTTCCTTCTCTCTGACTCTTGATCTTCCGATCTATGGCATTTCAGTGTATCTTTTGCTATCGCGCTGGGCATTTCTAAAACCTTCGATAGCGTCTGGTACAAAGCTTTGATTTCTAAACTTCCCTCTTTCGGAATCTATCTATCTTCTATGATTTTCTTCCGGTCGATTAATAGTTGTTGTTGTAGACGACCACCGTTCATCCTTTAAATCTATTAATAGTGGTGTTTTTCGGTATTCTGTCCTGTCCCCAAAACTTTTCACACTTTTCTGTAAGCATCATCTCTCTATTACTTCATTACATATCCACTCCCATGCTGATGACTCCACCCATCATTATTCCTTTCAGTTTGAAAGGCGCCTCTCCCAGCTAGAAAGGTGGCCATGTAGCAAGTGACCTCTTATCTTTCTCGCATTTCAAATTGAGGCAGAGAAAACATAGTTGTTTTCAATGCCTCAAAAGCTCAGTTCCTCCATATCTCAACACTATCTTCCACCCAACTATAACATCTTCTTCAAAAACACAACTCAAGCCTTCATCTGTCCTTAATATTCTCGATCTTTCTTTCTCTCGTGACCTTTCTTGGAAGGATCACATTTCTTTTCTTCCTAAACAAGCTTCTAAAATGTTGGGTGTTCTGTTGCGCCTTCGTTATTTTTTTGCGCCAATCCGGTTGCTTTCTCTTTATAAGGGTATTGTTCTCCCCTGTATGGAGTATGGCTTTTCGTTTTAAAAACTCTACCGCTCTCACTAATTCTCTCCAATCTCTTTCTGCAGTGAACTGTTGCATCACTCAATCTATACTATTGCTGAATTTTCCCGTTGCTTTTATCCTCCATTGAGAAGGGCTCGTGCAACATGACTTTCTGCACAGTTTTATCCTTTCTTTGTCCATCTGTCTGACTCCAGACTTATCCGCCATGATTAATCTTATCTTATATATACTCTACGGGTAAAATCTGGAACATACTTATCTGTTTTCCCAACTTCTTTTGACTTGCACACTTTCAAGCTCCGTGCATTGGGGCATGTAAGCTTTTAACAATTAGGTTCCGGTATTGCCCAAACTTTGATTGAAATTAGTAGGCCTCTTGTCTTTACCCACCTGAGGAGACAAAATATATATATATATATATATATATATATATATATATATATATATATATATATATATATATATATATATATATATATATATATATATATATATATATATATATATATATATATATATATATATATATATATATATATATGGAACCAAGATAGAAAGAAGTTAAGAAAGGTGATAAGAAGTTTTGCTGAAAAGCTTAAAGAGGCGGGATTGAGCGTGAATGTTGAAAAGACAGAACTGTTAATAGTTAGGATGGAGAGAAGCTTGTTCCCAAGGTGAATGGCGAGGAGGTGAGTATTTGAGGAGGATTATTCACAAGGGAATGAGGAAATACGCTGGAAATCACCAACCGGATGGAGAAATACGGAAGAGTGATGAGGGCGATGTACCCAATCTTGGCCGACAGAAGAATAGATATAAGAGTAAAGAAAGTAATTTTCGAAAGTACTCTGACCACAATTTTGCTAAATGGGGCGGAGACTTGGAGTATGACAACAAGAAAAGAAAGCAGAATTCAAGCAGCAAAGATGAGGGTGCTGCGGTTGATGATGGGAAGGACCAGGAGGGAGAGGATAAGAAGAAAAAGAATTAGAGAAAGTATAAGGGTTGAACCAATTAATCAAAAGATATATGCAGCAAAACTGAGATGGTTGGGACGTGTGTGGAGGGTGTCGAAAGTGAGAGCGGCTAAAGGGAGATGAGAGTGGACGCCAAGAGGAAGACCGAGAGGAAGACCCAGGAAGAGATGGATGGAGTCAGTTGGGGATTCACTGAGGCGATATCAGCTTCCTACGGTAGAACAGCTCGTGGAAGATGGAATTATTTAGACAAATCTAGATGGAGACGAGTGCTGGCCCCGCTGATAGACCCATAGAGCCTTACTGGGATCGGATATATATATATATATATATATATATATATATATATATATATATATATATATATATATATATATATATATATATATATATATATATATATATATTTTTATGTCTCCTCCGGTGGGCAAAGGCCCAAGGCCTACCAATATCCACCGGAGCCGGGAAGCAATCAGATTCGGGGTCGCTAATGGCCGACGTGACCCGATACACGGCGTTTAAAAGTGTGCAAGTCAAAGGAAGTTGGGAAAACAGATAAAGAGAGTGTGTTCCAGACTTTACCAGTAGAGTACATGTAAGATTGAGCATAGCGGTTAAGTCTGGGGTCGGAGAGTTGGACAGAGAAAGGATGAGACTGTGTAGAAAGACGTGTCGCACGAGCCCTTCTCAGTGGAGGAGGTATGCGACGTGAGAGTTCAGAAGAGCAATGTCCGTTGTAATAGCGATAGTATAGAGAGAGTGACGCAACAATTCGACGGGAAGAAAGAGATTGGAGAGAGTTAGTAAGAGCAGGAGAGTTGATAAGACGAAAAGCCCTAGACTCCACCTTTTCAAGATGAGCTGTATGTGTGGACCCACCCCAGATATGCGAGGCGTACTCCATACAGGGGCGAACAACACCCCTATACAGAGCAAGCAACTGGGGTGGCGTAAAAAAACTACGAAGGCGCCACAGAACACCCAACCTCTTAGAAGCTTGTTTAGAGAGAGAAATAATGTGATCTTTCCAAGAAAGATCACGAGAAAAAGAAACACCGAGAATATTGAGAACAGATGAAGGTTTGAGTTGAGTGTTTTCGAAGAAGATGTCATAGTTGTGTGGAAGATTGCGTCGAGTAGAAAGATGGAGGAATTGAGTTTTTGAGGCATTGAAAACGACCATGTTTTCTCTGCCCCAATTTGAAATGAGAGACAGATCAGAGGTCAGTTGCTCCAAGGCAATCCTTCTTGCGTCTAATAACTGCTGTTGGGAGGGACGTCTTTCAAATTGAAAGGAATAATGAAGGGTGGAGTCATCGGCATAGGAGTGTATAGGAGACGAAGTAATAGAGAGAAGATCATTGATGAAAATTAGAAAAAGAGTTGGAGAAAGGACAGATCCTTGAGGAACATACCACTATTTATAGATTTATAGGAGGAACGGTGGCCGTCTACAACAGCTGCTATAGAACGACCAGAAAGGAAATTAGATAGGAGGTCACAGAGAGAAGGATAGATTCCGAAAGAGGGAAGTTTGGAAATCAAAGCTTTGTGCCAGACTCTATCGAAAGCTTTCGATATGTCTAGCGCCACAGCGAAAGATTCACCGAAATCCCGAAGAGCGGAGGACCAAGAGTCAGAAAGTAGGGAAAGAAGATCACCAGTAGAACGTCCTTTACGAAAGCCATACTGGCGATCAGAGATAAGATTGGAAGAATTGAGATGTTTCCAAATCTTCCTGTTAAGGATAGATTCGAAAACTTTAGAAAGAACGGAGGTTAAAGAAATTGGACGATAGTTAGAGGGTTGAGAAGGGTCCCCCTTCTTCGGTACAGGTTGAATGAGAGCACGTTTCCAACAAGAAGGGAAGATCGAAGTAGAAAGGCAAAGACGAAATAGTTTACCAAGGCAGGGTGCAAGCTCAGAAGCACAAGTTTTGAGAACCGCAGGAGGAATACCATCAGGACCGTACGCCTTCTTAGTGTTAAGCTCAGAGAGAGCAGAAATGACATCTTTAGAAGAAATTACAATGTTAGGCATAAATGAGTTGGAGGGGTTGTAGGAGGAGGAATAGCTCCGGAATCGTCCTAAGGTAGAGTTAGAGGCAAAAGTTTGGGCGAAGAGTTCAGCTTTAGTAGAAGGTAAAATGGCAGTTGTGCCATCAGAAGAGACTAGAGGAGGGAAAGAGGAAGAAGCAAAGTTAGAGTTGACATTTTTTGCGAAATGCCAGAAAGGGCGAGATGAAGAAGAACCAGAAAGATTATTGCATTTGCGGCGGAGAAAAGAGTTTTTGGTATCTCGAAGAATAGATTTTGCACGATTCCGGGATGAAATATAAGTAGCATGAGTTTCAGGAGTTTGAAGACGACGGTAATCTCTGAAGGCAGTATCCCTGCGGCGGATAGCGCGAGAACAAGCAGAGTTAAACCAAGGTTTGTTAGGTTTAGTAGAAGGGAAAGAATATGGAATGTACGCTTCCATGCCAGAGAGAATCACCTCGGTTATACGCTCGGCACACTCCGAGGGACCCCTCCCACGAAAGCAATAATCATTCCATGGGAAATCAGAGAAGTACAACCGCAAGTCTGACCAGTTAGCAGCACCGAAGTGCCACAGACGTCTCCTCGCCGAAGGCGGGGGCCCGTTCTTGCGGAAGACTTGAAGAGACAGAACAAGATACGGAGATAAGAAGGTGATCGGATGAACCCAGAGGAGGAAAGAGTTTAACAGTATAAGGAGAAGGATTAGAGGTTAAGAAAAGATCAAGTATGTTGGGTTCATCACCAAGACGGTCAGGGATACGGGTAGGGAGTTGCACCAACTGCTCAAGGTTGTTCTGGATAGAAAAGTTGAAGGCGAGTTCACCGGCTGGAGATTGAGAACTAGATGAAAGCCATTGGCGGTGGTGAACATTGAAATCACCTAAAATGATGATTTCAGAGAAAGGAGAAGAGGATAGAATGTGCTCTATTTTGGAGTTTAAATAGTCGAAGAATTTTTTATAGTCAGTAGAATTAGGAGATAAATAGACAGAACAAATAAATTTAGTAGTAGAATTGCAAGAGAGCTTAAGCCATAAGGTAGAAAATTCATGAGACTCCAAATCAGAGACACGAGAGCAAATAACATCGTTGCGCACATATGCGCAACATCCGCCTTTGGCTGTAAATTGAGGGTAGAGACAGTAGGAGGTAACAGAATAAGGTTTGCTGTCAGCACACTCAAGCACCTGAGTTTCGGTTAGAAATAAGAGATGAGGTTTAGAAGAAGAGAGATGGTGTTCGACAAAGGGGAAATTAGAAAAAAGACCTCGAATGTTGCAGAAATTAATGAAAAAAGAAGACCGTGCATCGGGGCAAGCCGGACGCCGGGTCATGGCGGCACCATCCCCATCATCGGAGGTCGCCAACTCCCAAGTGATATATATATATATATATATATATAAATATATATATATATATATATATATATATATATATATATATATATATATATATATATATATATATATATATATATATATATAGTTTCAGAATTGGTATCGGAATCAGTATTATTTTAGTTATTGGTGTCGGTATTGGTCAAGATGAAAGTCTTGGTATCGATATCGGTAAAAATGTTGGTATAGCTCCACCCCTATATATATATATATATATATATATATATATATATATATATATATATATATATATATATATATATATATATATATATATATATATATATATATATATATATATATATATATATAGGTTACCTCACGCTGGACCTTTCGTTGTCCTGGTTGTCCAGTTTCCCTTTCAGAAGATGATTCACATTTCACAGAACGGCATAAGTGTATCAATTTTTTTACTCAGGTGATATATATATATATATATATATATATATATATATATATATATATATATATATATATATATATATATATATATATATATATATATATATATATATATATATATATATATATATATATATATATTAAAAAGAGCACAAGCTTTCAACCACAACCAGAGTTCGTTATTCAGATACTTGATACAGAATCGCCTATAAGAAAGATAAGAAACGAATGACCTAAAGATGATGTAGCAAAATATTTCCCAACTGAAGCTGCTGTAGACAGTGGTCAAGGGTGCAGCAAATTTTTAACTGAAAGAAAAGTAAACTCTTCAGACTAAGAACTATTCTATTACTGATACAGACTGCAAACCTCCAATGTCATCTCGGCGCCGAAACCTGTTACCGAATCGTTTAGATACATCCTCAAGACTTGATATAAGGAACTTTTCCATGTAATCTGATCTTTGTTCCAGACCCCTTGTTTCTCTGATCCATCAGGAGACAACTTTTTTAAAAAACACATCTCACTCTTGCAGAATTTCAGGTTGTTTTGGAATCAGGCAAGCACAGTGCGACTAAGATAAGGAAATCTTGAACCCGGCATACGTTGTCCACATCTCCAAACTTGGGAGGACCAACCTCAACTGATAGTGACCCATATCGCTTACTTACCACACTTGTAAGTTAATGGAGCGGGTGGTGCATCTTTTCTTTTTCACTGGAGAGTCTTCAAGCCTTCTCTTATTAGATTGGGCTTCGCAAAATCTGTCTACCTCAGACTCACTTTGATTAGACCATGATATCCTCTATTCTTTCTGAACTTATAAGATGGTGCAGAAGATCTTTCTTGATTCAATAAATTATATGACGCTTCATGAAGATTGGGACATCTTGGAGTAGCTGCACACGCTGGGTCTTCAAGGAGAGCCAAGGACAGCTTTCTCTCTTCTTGCAGTTCTTGTTAGCCATCAGTTCCGTTTGCAGATCTCTCTATCCCAGCCTTTTGTCCTGGCTGAGGAGGAGGCCTTAAGGTATCATCCTCAGCTTCTTGCTCTTTGCAGTTGGGTTCAAATATCCGTAACTTAAAGTAACATCTCACCTTCATTCTGATGTTACCCTTATTTTGATGATTCCTTTCACTTTGTTTCTGGTGCTAAATTCTTATCTATGGAATGTCAACTGTAGCTGACTATTGACAGTATCACAACCTGTTGCGGTTCACAAGGCTTTCAGTTCACTACAAAGATGGTCATATTCTTTTTGTCATAGTGGTATGCAAGAGGTGTCTAGCTATGTTACTCTACGCTGACCTTCTATGATAATCCTCTCCTGGCCGGCTTACAAATTGCTTACTAGACTTGAGCTTGCATGACCGTCTGATATATTTACACAATATTCAACATCTCAAGGCCATCCTTATGTTATAAAAAAGAAATAAATTATACACATGAAAGAAATTCAAAATAAATTATATTTACCATATGAAATAAGTCTTGTTCCTTATACCATCTCACTTTGTCATTTCTGACAATGAACTTGCTGACAGGGAGGGATAAGGTTGAGTCTAAGGCTAAAAGACTAATCAACTGTCCCCTACTTTCAAATTCCCTTGAAACTCCTTTTTCTACGAGGTGACGTTGCGCACTCTTGATTTTCTATAGGTAATACAACGGCTGGTGCTCGAGGGAGTTGACCTCTCGCATTCCACAACCATTGCGTCGCCCTCGCAGCACAAGGGGTGACATGCTTGCACCTGAACTTTGTGTGAGCATTGCAAACTCAAGTCTTGCCCGTTGTGGTACCACCACCTTTCCAGCCACATCTGCTCCGTGGAACTCTCTGTCTTCTGTTTTTTTCTGCTGTATTTAAAACCTCTCTCTAAATCCACTGTCTGCGCCCACCTAAAGCATCTATGTTAGCTCGAAAATGGGTGGGTTTTTCTTTATCCTAATTATGCCCCATCCTTGAAAATGGCTCTGCCTGTGAGTGATGGTTTTATATATATATATATATATATATATATATATATATATATATATATATATATATATATATATATATATATATATATATATATATATATATATATATATATATATATATATATGCTTCCGTGGGAGGGGTGCATTGGAGTGGGCCGAGCGCATTACTGAAGTGATTCTCCCTGGCATGGAGGCGTACATTCCATTTTCTTTCCCTTCTACTAAGCTTACCGAACCTTGGTTTGATTCTGCTTGTTCTTGTGCTACTCGCCGCAGGGATGCTGCCTTCAGGTTTTACCGTCGTCTTCAAACTCTTAAAACTCATGCAACTTATATTTCATCCCGGAATCGTGCAAAATCTATTCTCCGCAACACTAAAAACTCATTTCTCCGTAAAAAATGTAATAATCTTTCTGGTTCTTCTTCACGCCCTTTCTGGCATTTTGCAAAAAATGTCAACTCTAAATTTACTTCTTCCTCTTTCCCTCCTCTAGTATCTTCCGACGGCGCAACTGCCGTTTTGCCTTCATCTAAAAGCTGAAAGTAATGCGCTCGGCCCACTCCGATGCACCCCTCCCACGGAAGCATATATATATATATATATATATATATATATATATATATATATATATATATATATATATATATATATATATATATATATATATATATATATATATATATATATATATATATATATATATATATATATATATATCACTCACAGGCAGAGCCATTTTCAAGGATGGGGCATATTAGGATAAAGGAAAACCCACCCATTCTCGAGCTAACATAGATAGTTTAGGTGGTGGGCGCAGACAGTGAATTTAGAGAGAGGTTTTAAATACAGCAGAAAAAACAGAAGAGAGAGAGTTCCACGGAGCAGATGTGGCTGGAAAGGTGGTGGTACCACAACGTGCAAGCCTTGAGTTTGCAATGCTCACACAAAGTTCAGGTGCAAGCATGTCACCCCTTGTGCTGCGAGGGCGACGCAATGGTTGTGGAATACGAGAGGTCAACTCCCTCGAGCACCAGCCGTTGTATTACCTATAGAAAATCAAGAGTGCGCCAACGTCACCTCGTAGAAAAATAGGTTTCAAGGGAGTTTGAAAGTAGGGGACAGTTGATTAGTCTTTTAGCCTTAGACTCAACCTTATCCAAAAGAAGGGTGGAACCGGAACCACTCCAAATGTGAGAACTGTACTCCAAACAAGTGCGGAAAAAAACCCTTATATAATTGGGATAACTTTATAGAAGAAAAAAATTCCAGCTTTTTAGAGGCCACCTTAGCAATCTTTGTGATATGAGGTTTCCAAGATAATTAATTGTTTATGTTCAGACAAAAAATATTTATGTTGTTCACAGGTGAGACCAGAGAGCCGCCGAAGGAGATAGGAAAGTTGGGAAATGTTTTTGAGAGAGAGAGAGAGAGATGTAAAGCTGGGTTTTCAAAGAGTTGAATTTCACAAGGTTGTAGTGACTCCACCAGGAAATCCCATCCATATCAGCAAGGTTGGAATCGGAAAGTTGAAGAGAAGAAGCAACTCTAGAAATAAAAGAGGGAGCAGATTTAAATTGCATAGAAGAATGGAGAGTTGAGTCGCCGGCATAAGAATGAACAGAGTTAGAAGTAAAGCTGAGGAGGTTGTTGATGAAAAGAAAGAATAAAGTAGGAGACAAAACAGTACCCCGAGGAACACCACAATATATATATATATATATATATATATATATATATATATATATATATATATATATATATATATATATATATATATATATATATATATATATATATATATATATATATATATATATATATACTTTTTTTTTTTTTTTTTTTTACCTTCTCACCCCCTGACCACCCCTTGTTGAGGTGGCCACACTTCGCTAATGAAGCCTCCCGCCGCAGTCGGTCTCGTCCAGAGATCTTTCAAAGAAGTGATGCCCCAGAAGATTTTGGGGCGACAGTTGGAGGGACAGTCTAAAAGAAAGTGATCTACGGTCTCCGGGGCCCTTTTGCATCTGGTACAAGTGGAAGATGTTGCCTGGTTTAAATTGAAAATTGTGTTTGTAATGTTGTAAGTTTGGGTGGTGCCCGCATCTCAATCTTGCTAGTGAGATTTGTAAGTGTCTTGGGAGGTTGTTGGAGTCGGTGTTTATTTCGGGAGGGGGTTCGTTAAGGATGCTGTTTGGAGGTCTGTTGATCATATATGAATGTGTAAGTTGAGTGTGTATATGTTTGGTTGTTGTGGTATTGGGGGGAGGAGGGGGAATGTGATTTAGGATCTGTTTGTAAAAGGCTCCGGTGGACGATGGAGGTATTGTTTAGTCTTTGTTTGGTAGGTTGGAGGAGAGTTTTGTGACATGGGTGTGTGGGTAGACGGGTTTTTGCATAGAATTGGGTGCCTATCATTTCGAGGTGGTTCCTTATAGGTAGTATCTTGGTTTCGTTATGAAGGTGTTGTTGAGGGGTTGTGGGTGTGCAGCCGGTGATGGTGCGAAGGGCTTTATTTTGTGTTATTTGGAGTGTCGTTAAGTTTTTGTCGGAGAGCAGGGGGTGCCAGATGGGGGAGGCATAGTTGATGGTGGGGCGTATAAATTGTTTGTAGATTGCAATTGAGGTTTGTATGTTGTTGTGTATGTCAGTGTTGGCCACTGTTTTGAGGATGTTGAGTTTTCTGGTTGCGGCTGTGGTGGTATTTTGAATGTGTTTGGAGAAAGTGAGGTGAGTGTCAAATGTTAGGCCGAGAATCTTTGGGGATTTGTTGAAGGGGTATGGGGGTGTTGTTTAGTAGGACTTGTGGGTAGGTGTTGGATAAGTGTTTGTCTGTTGTTATGAGGGTTATGGAGGATTTGTTTGGTGATGCCGTCATCCTGTTTTCTACTAGCCAAGTTTGGAGTTGTGTTAGGTAGTCTTGTGTGAGTGTTGTTGCGGTGGAGAGGTCTTCGTGAGTGGTGGCAATAGTTATGTCGTCGGCGTATATAGTGATGTGGGTGGAAGCTGTTTGGGGTTGTGGGAGGTCTGCTGTGTATAGGTTGAATAGGGTGGGGGAGAGTATGGCTCCTTGGGGAACTCCGTTCTTTATGTTGATGGTACGTGATTTATGGCCGTTTTGTTGTATTTGGGCGGTTCTGCCTGATAGGAAGTTGGATAGCCATTTCTTAGTATTTGTTGTGATGTTGGATTGGAGGATTTTATGGATAAGATTATGTCTCGGGACAGTATCGAAGGCTTTGTTTATGTCAATTGCTATTAATATAGTTTTGTGATGTGGCTTATGGTTTAGTCCGTTTATTATAGGTTGGATGATGTTGGTAAGTGCAGTGGTGGTGGAATGGTTGGGTTTGAACCCGTGTTGGAAGTTTTGTTGTGGAATGAATTGGAGGATTAGTTTTTCAAGGAGTTTTGAGATGGTGGATAATAAGGAGATTGGGCGGTAAGAGGAGGGTATATATATATATATATATATATATATATATATATATATATATATATATATATATATATATATATATATATATATATATATATATATATATATATATATATATATATATATATATATATTATTAGCAATCATATATCAAAGAGAAACAAAATATTATGAACAATACAGGTTACACTCACAATGTTGTGTTGGTATCGAGTGCCGATGATTTGGTTGAACTGGGTCGTCCACTTCTCCTCTTTGTAGAGACGACTTTGGAGACAGGAGTTGGTTCCGCTATCAAACGTCACGATCAAAAGTCCTCAGGTACTTTGTCAGGACAAGGGGGATCACATAAAGGAGCAAATGACGACAAAAAGTACAATAAGAATTTGTGTTTCTTGGACGGGAAAATGAAAACCGGAAGAAAATTTGAGGATATTTTATTTATACAATTGGACCATTGGTAGTGTTTAAAAACAACAGGCCAGAACTGGGAAAAAGGAATGGGAAAAACAGGGTAAATTAGGGCTTTATTTTGGAACTGAAGGGAGTATGTTGATTCTTAAAAATCCCCTTATCAATTCATTAATTCTTAATTGAGGAAAACAACTTTCAGAGTAGGATGGAACTAAATGATGATCAAAGAAAATCTGAAGATGTAGTTCCCCAACTCGGGACTACAAAAAGAAAAGAATTTAAAATTTTCATTTGGCGTTAATTCATTTATTACGTTATTATTTATTATAATAAAAAAACAA
>SEYY01000516.1:190000-195000 GCA_009176605.1 Armadillidium nasatum | reverse complement strand
AGTTTATTAATTTATGTGAATCCAGTTATTGCTCTAAATTGGTTGGGTTTCTAATATGAATCTCATCCTAATTGTAGCGTTTCAGAATATTTTCCTATTTTTATTTCAGCTTTTTGTTAATGTTCATTCTCAAAGTTTTGAGTTCACCATTCTTTATTGTGTTTTTGTTGATCGCTCGAAATCTATCAGAATAGTGTTAAGGGTTCTCATTTTTAATTGATAACAAAAACTTTTGGTATCCATGGCATCTTTTGCCCTTGTAAATTTCTGATTTTTCTTTATTTTAATTTGACATATCTTTTAAATGTTATTTTATTAAAATTAGTAAATCATACGAATGAAAGGCGCATGTTGTTGATATTTTTTTTAATGTATAAAATTTTAACCACCCAATTTGAAGAAAGTACCCACTGATATATAGCGACTTACTTTGAAAGTAAATTTTAAAAATTGGGGTGTTTGCCCCTTGTGTGCAAAGCTATTTGTCCTTTTTATTAAAATGTCCAGAATTTAAGAAGTTAGTTAATTGTTTTTCTCTGAACCTTGTGGCAGCTATTGCTTGCAAGCATTAATTCACTTTTTATTGATATTTTTGAGTTTGATGTTTTTTTTGATGTTTATTTTAAAATTACTTGTTGATTGATCCTGCTGAACCATTTGCTCAGGTGTCACAAAGGTTTCAATTTTTATTTTAATCCTAACATTGAGTAACTATGCACATTTGGAAAAGAAGAATACTTGAACACCTAAATGTATTATTACTTTGTTTCTAACTTTAGCAAGCAAATTTAGAACATTTCAGAATGGTTTATTTGAATTAATATTACAACTTTCCCATTTTAAGGAAAAAAGTTTTCATTTAGTTCAGCTATCTTTTTCACAATTTTAGTTAATATATATATTTGAAGTGAGATAGTTTATAGGGCTAAAGAAACTTACTTATAGCAGAATATAGTTTTATCCAAAACTCATGCAAACAACTTGTTTGCTTGCTTCATACAAATATTCATACATATCATGTGTTTTAGTCAGTTCTATAGTCCAAACTTTAATTCTCCTATTTAATTAAGATCTCAGTAGAATATGATTCCAATCGGAATAGTGATTACCAATTTCATATAAGAAAAAAAGAGATTGCATTTATTATATAAGTATAATTCCAAATTTTTGTTAGTGCATTATGTGAAAAATAAAAATCTTCAAAAAGTAGTAACATAGGACAATCTGGGGCTAACTCCCTCAGAGCGTTTAATTTGCTAAAGTGAACAAACAACCAGAGTATGTTGAAACTTAAAAGAAACAACCACAAGAATTTCATCCTGAATGTTAATCTATGTGTAGAGCTTAGTTTACAATGTACATAGGCTTTTGACTTGGGTTTGTGGAGATTAAGCTAAGTTAAATTTAAGCATGCTAATATGGTTAAGTTATATAGTTTTTAATGTCATGATACAGAATTTGTGAAGTGACTGTTAAAAAATGAACACAACACATTTTTGCATTATGAAAATGTCGCAATTTGTTGTTTTCATTTCTTTAGTTTTGTTAGTTTTTAAATTTAAAAATGATGTGAAACAAGTTTTTGGCAATTTCAAAAAAACTTTATTAATGGGCATAATATACGAAAATTATTAATTACAGCAAGTAGGCTGTTGACTTTTTTTTTTTTTTAATATATATAAAAAGGTGAGTGCGAGCAGCGTATCAGTTTTTGCTTAGGTAGAAAAATTGTTGGGATGAATTAAGTTAGGATAGGTAGACTGGCTTTATTTGAATGAAAAATAGAGAAGTTCAACCTCCTAAAGGACTCCAACCCCATTAGTATATCTAAATTTAAATTAGCGCAACCTTCACAAAGCCAAGTCAAAAACCTATTGTACACTAAGCTTTATAAATAGATTGACAAAATCAGCAGTTCATGCGTTCAATTAATTTAACCCTATGCCCCTTAAAAAGAGTTTTCTTCCTTTGTCCTCGTTTTGTTAATTTGCCGAAACTTCTTTTCACATTGCGCCCTGATGATACAAGGAATTAACCATGATGCATTAGGTTATTTTAGTAGGATTATAGCACACGAACTACGAGGTAGTGAAGCTCCTACACAAAATGCACAGTATATATTTATAAAGGAATCCAATTGTAAATCGCTGAATGCTAAAACATATATAATATCTGTACCTACATTTTATTAGCAATAAAAGTGACAAGGTATTTTTTGTTCGACATTGGTCCAACAATTTGAGAGCAATGATTTATATTCAACCAACTCTCTAACGTGAGACAAAATAGAGAGAGTTACATGAAGTTATCTTACAAATTAATAGTTCCATTTTTTCCAGTGAAAAATGTATTTCCTTTAACAGCAATGATATGAGTTTTTCATAATGTCATATTAAATGCAGAACGCACTGTTTAAAATCACCCTAGAGAAGATTTTTTAATGACTTTGTTTCAACTTGTTTTGGTGGTGGTTTTTTAGTTGTTTAGAGACCTTAGGCTTTTAAGTTATATATATATATATATATATATATATATATATATATATATATATATATATATATATATATATATATATATATATATATATATATATATATATATATATATATATATATATATATATATATATATGAAATTATTATTTTGGTTTGATAGTTTTAATTTGCCTAGCACATCCAGTATCTGTTCAGATAATAAAATGCAATATCCAGCGTACCCTTTATATTATATATATATATATATATATATATATATATATATATATATATATATATTATATATATATATATATATATATATATTATATATATATATATATATATATATATATATATATATATATATATATTATATATTATTAAATAATAATTATTTATTAAAATTTTTGATGAAATTTGAATTGAAAAAGTATATTTAAAAAATTTTCATTATTTATAAATTTAACAATTTTATAATAAGGAATTATCTTTTTTTATTTTTTTTATTATAATATAATTTAATATATATATATATATATATATATATATATATATATATATATATATATATATATATATATATATATATATATATATATATATATATATATATATATATATATAATCCTAAGAAAATTTGTTTTTAAAATGTAATATGTGAGAACATAAGAGACATGCAAAATTTTAGTACTTTAGATTTAGAGCTTTTAAATTGTGATAAAGAATGAATATTTTCTCCAGATTTTGGGCTTATTAGATTTTGTCTCGGAGAGTATATTTGGCTCACGCTACCAAACATTTTTTCACTTTCTGTAGGAAAAGATCCACCAAAGCCAATGTATGTAAAATAATCGGCAGGAAATTACGAAGATGATTGAGAAAAACATCGATTTTCCGATGACGATTAATCGTTATATATATATATATATATATATATATATATATATATATATATATATATATATATATATATATATATATATATATATATATATATATATATATATATATATATATATATATATATATATATATATATATATATTATAATATATATAATTGGTATTTGAAATAATTTTATATTTAATATAGCAACGTATATATATATATATATATATATATATATATATATATATATATATATATATATATATATATATATATATATATATATTATATATATATTATAATATTATTAAAAATCCGCTTTTTCTTATGAGGAAAAACTAGTTTTAAACTATCTTTTAGGTTAGGTTAGGTTATTAGGTTATCTAGAATTAGATAAAGGAGATAGTTAAATACTAATTTTTCCTAGGAAAATCGGGTTTTAACATGATATATTATATATATATATATATATATATATATATATATATATATATATATATATATATATATATATATATATATATATATATATATATATATATATATATATATATATATATATATATATATATGTATTTTACAGGGTTTGAAATGTTTTACAATTTATTTATTTCCCTTCATATTTTCGAATATCAAAGTTATTTCTAAGATTTTTTTGATATTCTAAATATTTTACTTATATTCTTTTTATAACCGTATATATATATATATATATATATATATATATATATATATATATATATATATATATATATATATATATATATATATATATATATATATATATATATATATATATATATATATATATATATATATATATATATACTTATCTGAGCTCATGCAACTTATATTTCATTACGGAACCTGCAATACCTATTTTCCGCCACACCAAAAACTCATTTCTCCGTAGAAATGCAACAATCTTTTTGTTTCTTCTCCATGCCCTTTCTACATTTTGCAAAAAAATGTCAACTCTAACTTCGCTTCTTCCACTTTTCCTCCTTTAGTATCTTCAGACCCTACAACTGCCGTTTTCCTTCTTGTAAAGATGAACTCTTTTCTCAAACGTTTGCCTTTAATTCAACTTAAAACAATTCCGGAGCTGTTCCTACTCCTTCAACCCCTCCAACTCTTTTATCCCTAAAATTGTAATTTCTTCTAGAGACGTCATTTCTGCACTCTTTGAGCTTAACACCAAGAAGGCATACGGTCCTGATAGTATTCCTCTTGTGGCTCTCAAAAATTGTGCTTCCGAGCTTGCACTCTTCCTTGGTGAATTATTTCGTCTTTGTCTTGTTACTTCAATCTTTCCTTCTTGTTGGAAACTTCCCTTCTTTCAGCCTTTGTCAAAATATGGGGACCCTTCTCAATCCTCCAACTACCGTCCCATTTCTTTAACCTGCGTTCTTTGTAAAGTTTTCGAATCTATCCTTAACTGGACGATTTGGAAACATCTCAATTCTTCAAATCTTAAATCTGATCGCCAGTATGGCTTTCGCAAGAAACAGTCTACTGATGATCTTTCTCTTCTCTGACACTTCGTCTTCCGTTCTAAGGCATTTCGGTGAATTTTTTGCTATTGCATTGGACATTTCGAAAGCCTTCGATAATGTCTGGTACAAAGCTTTGATT
>SEYY01000516.1:175000-187500 GCA_009176605.1 Armadillidium nasatum | reverse complement strand
TATTTTTTGCTGCTAAGACAAAAGTAATACTATTTCGCTAGAAGGGAAGAGGGTTGGAAGTGGTATTATACCTCCGGACGTAACCCTATTTGATTCACTCATCAGCATCGAGTCTTAGGTTAGATTTTAAAAGTCAGCTGCCATCTCTTGTTAGATCTCTTACAGCGTGAAGTGTAAACTGAACAACCCTTCTTTGATTGTATTTAACGATAGTGAGATCGAAACTAGATTATGGTGATGTTGCCTGCCAACAAACACCCCAAACTTATTTGAACTTTCTTGACCCCGTTCAAAACTTGAGTCCGCGGAAGCGACTGCCTTTTCGATCATCCCCGAAAGAGATCTTAGAGATGGCAGCTGTGGAAATGCCTCTTGTCATTTTGGAGAGAGCACCTTATGTTTCCTTTATATCTGCCTTCAGACCCCAAAGCCCTCAGCTATGACTCCTCATATTGAGAAGGTCAATGTCCCATCTACTGGTCATTTGTACTGGTGCTGACCACTTCGATTATCTTCGAAATTTTCAAAACAATACTCGCATTCGATTTTGATACTTTCTCTGCACTGTGCCAGTATCCATTCCTTAAGATATGCACGATGTCGTCATCCCAAACCAAAACTAAACTACCCGGCTTTATTAAAATCCTCATTATTTCTATCTTTCTATTCAAGCAGAATTGGGGCATGCTTATACAGACTGCACTAGAAGGATGAGGGCGTGGGAATATCGGCTGACTTTTCTGACTGTACTCTGTCTCACACCCTACCTATTTGCTCCTTAACTTTAACATATATATAAACACACACACACATACATACCCTTCTAACTATTGTCCTATTTCTTTAACCTTCGCTCTTTCTAAAGTTTTTCAATTCTGTTTTTTATAAGAAGATTTGGAATCATCTCAATCCTTCTAACCTTATCTCAGATCACAAATATGGTTTTTGTAAGAAACACTCCACTGGTGATCTTCTTTCTCTTCTCTCTGACTTTTCTTGGTTCTCTGATCTTCAGCATTTCAGTGAATGTTTTGTTGTGAGGTAAGACATCAAAAACCATCGATATAGATGGACACAAATATTTAATTTCCAAATTACCTTCTTTTAGTATCTATTTTTCTTTATGTAACCTTCTTTCTGATTTCCATTGTGATCGTTCCATAACATCTGTAGTAGACGGCCACTGTTCATCCTTTAAACCTATTAATAGTGTTGTTTCTCAGATACCTGTTCTATCCCTTACTTTTTTCTGCTTTTCATTTATGATCACTCTATTACTTCATCACCTATCCACCCCTATGCCCACGACTCTAACCTTCATTGCTAATTTCGTTTTGAAAGATGTCCCACCCAACAGCAATTAATTGACGCGAAGACGGTAACCCTGGAGTAGCTAACCTCGGATCTTTCTTACACTTCTATTTGAGATAGAAAAAATATGGTTATTTTAAGTGCCTCAAAAACACAGTTTCTCCATCTTTCTATGGACATAATCTCTTTCACAACTATGAAATTTTGTTCAAAAACATTCAACTCAAACCTTCATCTGTGCTGAAAATTCTTTGTGATTCTTTTTATCGTGATCTTTCTTGGAAGAATCCCATTACTTCTCTTTCTCAAAAAAGCTTCCAAGACATTGGTATTCTCGGGTACTTTTGAAATTTCTTCACGCCACCCAAGTCTCTCTCATTACAAGGGTGTTGTTCTTCCCAGCATGGAATACGCTTTACACATCTAGGATGGTTCCATTCACATAGCTCTTCTTGAAATGGTAGAGTTTAAGGATTTTCGTCTTATCAACTGTTTTGCTCTCGTCTCACTAACTCTTCCCAGTTTATTTCTGTGTCTCCAACTGTTGCATCACTCTCACTATACTGTAGCTATTACAACAGACACGGCTCGGGCTCTCTAGTCGCATGCATACCTCCTCCAATGAGAATGGCTCGTTTGACACAACTTTCTACACAGTTTCATCCTTTGTCTGTCCAACTCTCCGACCTTAGACTTAACCACTATGCTCAATCTTACATGTACTCGACTGATAAAATTTGGATCACGCTTCATATATTATTTTTCCAATTTTATTTGTCTTGTATACCTTCAAACTGTGTATCGGCGCATGGTAGTCTGTAATTTAATTTGACCAGGGTTTCGGCATTTTACCAACTCTGGTGGAAATTAATAGGATAATAGGACTCTTGCCTTTCTCAACCAGAGGATATATATATATATATATATATATATATATATATATATATATATATATATATATATATATATATATATATATATATATATATATATATATATATATATATATATATATATATATATATATATATATATATATATATATATATATATTATATATATATATATATATATTCTCCTCAAAATCCATGGTTCGATGGCAATTGTTCTCTTGCCCTTCGGGAGAGAGACAATGCTTATCGTGAATGGAAAAACTCTCCTTCTCCTATCACTCTTGCTAATTTTCATTCAGCTCGGAATCGTTGCAGGGATGTTCTTCGACGGACTAAGCGTACTTTCATAAAAAGGAAGTGCGCTGACCTCCATGGCTCTCTTACTGATAAAAATTTCTGGCCTCTTGTCAAAAATATCTCTAATAACTTCTGTAAATCTGCCTTTCCTCCTCTTATTCGCTCTGATGGTTCTGTAGCTAATACTCCTACTGAAAAGGCTAATCTCTTCGGCCTCCTTTTCTCATCTAATTCCACCCTGCTCGATTCTGGCATCCCTCCTCCTACTCCTTCTCCTCTCAGGTGTCCCATGCCTCTACCTGTAATTACTCATGATCGGGTGCATGGGATCCTGAAATCTATGAACGTCAGGAAGGCCAGTGGCCCGGATTGCATTCCCCCTCGTGTTCTGAGGGAGTGTGCTTCCGAGTTGGCCCCTGTCCTCGTTCAGCTCTACTCTCTATGCCTTAATACTAATACTTTTCCTCTATGCTGGAAGCGTGCGTTTGTTCAGCCGATCCCGAAAAAAGGTAGCCGTTCTGACCCTTCTAACTATCGACCTATAGCTCTCACTTGTGTTCTATCTAAAATTTTTGAAACTCTCCTCAACTCTCATTTCCTGGATCATTTGGAGTCTCATTCTCTTCTCTCTGATCACCAGTATGGCTTTCGTCGCTCGAGGTCAACTGGTGACATACTTTCCTATCTTACTGATCTATGGTCTTCTGCCCTTAGGGACTTCGGGGAGTCTTGTGTGGTGGCGCTTGACATATCCAAGGCTTTTCGACCGGGTATGGCATGCGTCACTACTCTCTAAGCTCCCTTCCTTTGGGTTTCCTCCTTCTCTTTGCTTACTCTTGTCTAGTTTTCTCTCATATCGTTCCATTTCGGCAGTTGTAGATGGAGCGACCTCTTCCTCCTTTTCTGTCAACTGTGGTGTTCCTCAGGGTTCTGTTTTATCTCCAACCTTATTCTTACTTTTCATTAACGATCTTCTCCAACTGCACTTCTAACTCTGTTCACTCTTATGCTGATGATTCAACTCTACATTCTTCTACTCATTTCAAATCTGCTCCCTCTTTTGCTTCTAGAGTTGCTTCTCGTCTTCAACTTTCCGATTCTATTCTTGCCGATCTGGATGGGATTTCCCGGTGGGGTCATAGCAACCTTATGAAATTCAACTCTTTAAAAACTCAACTTCTTTACATCTCCCTCTCAAAAACACCTCCCAACTTTCCTATCCTCTTCGATGGCTCTCCCGTCTCACCTGTAAATAACATTAACATTCTTGGTCTAAACATAAACAACAAACTGTCTTGGAAACCACATATCACAATGGTTGCTAAAGCTGCCTCTAAGAAGCTGGGAGTTCTGTTCAGGTTGCGAGAATTTTTTTCTTCTGAGCAGTTACTCCAGATATATAAGGGTCTTATTCGCCCTTGTATGGAGTACTGTTCTCACATTTGGGGGGGCTCTGGCTCCTCCTCTCTTCTGGATAGGGTTGAGTCAAAAGCTATGAGATTAATAAACTGTCCCCTACTTTCAAACTCTCTCTTGACCCTCTGTCTCTGCGACGTGACGTTGGCGCGCTATCTCTTTTCTACAGGTACTACAATGGCAGGTGCTCGAGGGAATTGGCCTCTCGCATTCCTCCACCGTTGCGTCGTCCTCGTTGCACGAGGGGTGCCCTGCTTTCGCACTAATTTTGTGTGGACGTAGGGAATCCCAGGCTAGCCCGTTGTGGTACCTCCTTCCTTTCCAGCCACCTCTATTCTGTGGAATTCTCTACCATCTTCTATTTTTCCAACTGTATTTAATCTTCCACTCTTCAAGTCTTCCGTCTGCGCCCACCTGAGGGCTGTGCGTTAGGTGTGTGTGTTTGTGTGAGTTTTGTCCTTGTGTGTGTGCCCCCTCCTTGAAAGGGCTCTGCCCGTGAGTGGTGGCGTTTTGTTAAAAAAAAAAAAAAAAAAAAAAAAAATATATATATATATATATATATATATATATATATATATATATATATATATATATATATATATATATATATATATATATATATATATATATATATATATATATATATATATATATATATATATATATATATATATATATATATATATATATATATATATATATATATATATATATATATATATATATATATATATATATATATATATATATATATATATATATATAACTCTGTTAAATAAATAACGAATAAAATTAATATTTTAAGCTATCTTATCAATATTTAAAGATTAAGTAGACAGAACCCGATGTCTATTTTTTAGATTTTGCTTTAGAGTTCTGAATCTTGATTTTGAAATTGTCGAAATTTTGGAAATTTTGATATTAAATAAAATCTGTCTTTGTTTTCAAGAGGATCTTTATCCACTTGTGTTTATATTCTTCCTCTGATGTAAATATTTTATAACCATAAAAGTTGAAGACATCTTTGCATTTCTGTTGAACATGAGTTAGCTCAGAATAATTGAAATTGGAACGCCAATAAAAAGGTGAAAATGATTTAGTTCTGTAGGTTGAAAGAGGAGAAGTAAACTTCGTTAAATTCAACTCTCTTCTCGTGTGAGACTCGATAAAAGAGTACTGTTTGGCCGTGTAGCTTTGCTTTAAAAATTTAAAGATTTTTTTTACCTCAGTAAAAGGATTCATTACCAGCTCTTCATATCGGAGGAGAAAATATCTGTAAAGAAAATTGAAAGGTAATAATGATTTTATAATTTAATTTTCAGAATATTATTGCACTGGTATTTTTCTAACCTTGATCGGAAATAAAAGGAAATTTTTGGTATCCAGCGAAGGTCCTTTAAAAGTCTTTCGCAAACATCGTCGTAATGATGACCAATAATTCTTCGGGAATATATAATTCCTCTAGGATCTCTAACCAAATGAATTATTTTTATATTTTCAAGTTCATGAAGTAACTTGAAAACTTCATCTGCAGGAGTTTGAACCGTTCTTATTATTCTGGTAGTTGAGATTCTGCAAAGGGCATCATCTAAAGAAGGATCCAAACGTAATTGTGGGAAATTTCTATGTATTATTCTCGTTTCCACATTATGCATGAAATAAGGAAACATTCTTTGCTTATAATAACGAGGTCTTCTTGAAAGTTCACAATCAAATATAGTTTTAAGAAATTCTTTAATAGGTTCTTTGGTAAAATTACTATTCAGTCTGGACCGTTCAACCAGTGGTTCTTCTGTATAAAAACTTTTATGTATTGTGGATAAAATTTCACCAGTAAATTTAGAACCAGATCTCATTTGAGTTAAAAGTAAAATATAAGAAATATTTTCTTTCGAAAGTTTTGACATCTTTTCAGCGTTTTTTGAGCTCTTTTCATAAGAAACAATTATAGAAACGTAATAAACTTGAAGCACTAATAAACACGAGAGTAAAAAATAAAATGTCGTGAAATGTAATTTAAAAAACTGTTTAAAACTTAGATTTAAAAAGACAAAAAATGAAAAAAATAACATTGTCAAATCCATTCTCAAGATAAACTCCGACGATCTTCAACGTTTTAAATTTTTAAAATGAACGAAAAACAAAGAAAAAGAAAATACTCAGACAATAAATAAAGAGTAGAACTTGCAAATTTAAATTAAATTTTCCTTCCTGTTACCAATATATATATATATATATATATATATATATATATAATATATATATATATATATATATATATATATATATATATATATTATATATATATATATATATATATATTATATATATATATATATATATATATATATATATATATATATTATATATATATATATATATATATATATATATTTTATATATATATATATATATATATATATATATATATATATATATATATATATATATATATAATATATATATATATATATATATATATATATATATATATATATATATATATATATATATTATATATATATATATATATATATTATATATATATATATATATTATAGGGGAGGACGTAGTGCCGTCCGAAGCCATGCAAGTACCCCCCTATTGGGCCAAACCCTCGAAGTGATAGGATGGGCTAGACTATTCCTTTTCACTCCTTTGCCCTTTGGTTCGTTCCTTTTCGCGTTTCACATTCTCAGAGGGTCTCTAGTGTACCTTCTCCTCATACTGGAGTGTCTATGCTCCCACTATCTCTCCACACATGTTCCCACATATTTACAAGCACTTACTCTTACATTACCTTTATAAAACAAAACAAAAATGGCGAAACTCGGAGCTGCCTCGCAGATGCTTCGAGAGGCGGCATCCAAAGAATGCTTATTGGTAAAGAATGAATTGGTAAAGTCTGGAACAAATTCCCTTTGTCTGTTTTACCAATTTCCTTTGACTTGCACACTTTAAACGCCGTGTATCGGGTCATGTCCGCCATTAGCGAACAGTTTCCGAATGTTCCTTAACTGTTGTGGGTATTGGTAGGCCTCCGGACTTTGCCTACAAGAGGAGACATATATATATATATATATATATATATATATATATATATATATATATATATATATATATATATATATATATATATATATATATATATATATATAATATATATATATATATTATATATATATATATACAGAGGTGGGCAGTAACGAGTTACATGTAACGGCGTTACGTAACGGGCGTTACAAATGTAACGAGTAACGATAACGCTTCAAAGGGTTTTAAAATGTAACTCTGTAACGGTAGCGCTACCCCATTTTTACAAATTATAACGGGTTTTTCCGTTACTCGTTACATTCTACACAAGAAAATCCACTGTGTTGACATTTTTGATTATTTTATGGAAACGAATTTTAATTTTTCAAGATTTTTAAATATATATATATATATATATAATATATAATATATATATATATTATATATATATAATATATATATATATATAATATAATATATATATATATATATTATATATATATATATATATATTAAGTTACTATAAATAAAATCCTTATGTCTTTCTTTTTTAATTTTATTTATGCTCAATATGGTTACTAAAAATTATTATCATTTATTATTAAGTGATTAACTATGTTTAAATAGATCTTAATTATTACTATTATTATTATTATTATTATTATTATTATTATTATTATTATTATTATTATTATTATTATTATTATTATAATTACCTAACTTTACAATACATTATTACTGTCAAATTTTTTTATTATTACCATTATTATTATTAATATTAATAATATCTACTCTTAATACTTTGCATACCGTCCAATAAAATTAAACAATGTTGAAAGAAGATCGGCTAACTAGGGTTCAAAGTGAAGCACAATTCAGATAATCTTATACGTTTTTTAATTAATAAAATAAATTATAAAAAATTTCAAATATGGATAATATTGTATCACTAAATTCCATAAATGTATATCATTTATTGCACTAAATTTATATAATGAAACTTAAAATATATATATATATAATTTTAAAAACTATATTTATATTATTTGGTCAATGATAGTAATATAAATTGCACTTTTTGAAAAAAAGTTTAAAAACTGTTAGTTAATCCAATGATTTAATCGTCAGCAGTAAATATGTATACATATGATCATGTACGAAAACTGTAAACTAATAATTAAGCCCGAAACTGACCAAAAGTAACGCGTTACATGTAACGAGTAACGGTAACGCTTCAAAGGATTTTAAAATGTAACGATGTAACGGTAACGCTACACCTTTTCTCTCAAGTAACGAGTAACGGTAACGCTACCAATTTCATGTAACGATGCCCATCTCTGTATATATATATATATATATATATATATATATATATATATATATATATATATATATATATATATATATATATATATATATATATATATATATATATATATATATATATATATATATATATATAATATATAATGTAGAGGAAGTAGTAAATAAAATTTAAATCATTGTTTTTACATTTAATTTCCTTACTTTCAAAATATGTTCATTGTCTTGCGTACCATTATAATAAATCCTTTAGAACAAAAATAGTAATATTTTATAATATATATATATATATATATATATATATATATATATAATATATATATATATATATATATATATATATATATAATATATATATATATTATATATATATATATATATATATATATATATATATAATATAATATATATATATATATATATATATATATATATATATATATATATATATATATATATATATATATATATATATATATATATAATATATATATATATATAATATATATATATATAATATATATATATATATATATATATATTATATATATATATTATATATAATATATATATATATATAATATATATATATATATATATATATATATATATATATATATATATATATATATATATATATATATATATATATATATATATATATTATATATATATATATATATATATATATTATATATATATATATATAATATATATATATATATATATATATATATATATATTATAATATATTATTAATAATATTAATAATATATAATATATATTGTATATATATATAATATATATATATATATATATATATATATATATATATATATATATATATATATATATATATATATATATATATATATATATATATATATATAAATATATATATAATATATATATATATATGAGCAAGTGCATTTGGCATACTGGCCCATGTAAGGTACGAGTAAGAAAAAGGAAAAATTTGTAATAAAATTTTGAATGGAGAGGAAGACGGTCGACGGAGATGCAAAATTCTTCGTAATTGTTGTCTTACCATTAACAATACAAAGCTTTCCATTAAAGACCTATTCCATTTCATCATTTGTAATAGTAATAATAATTATAATAATATTAAAATATATGCGCAGAATTATTTAAGCGATTTTTTTAAAAATATTAAATGTTGTTATTTTGATTTATTTAATGAAAGAAAATTCTAATCTGAAGTCATAGAGAAAACCGTCCCTTATTTCCCGAGGAGTCTAAAATTAAACAAATATACAAATTTATGATACATAATACTAAGTAATCTACATAATACAGTGATGCAATCTAACTGCCAATGGAAAGACATTTTGTTTTCTAAAAACCAAGAACCTTATAACACAAAATGACTTCATTTTTTTCATTGCACAACAACTGACATTAATTTTTTGAATTTCGAACAGTTTTGATTTTTTTTTCGGAGGATAAAAATTCGTACAAGTAATAACGAAGTCTTTTAGCGTTATTATTGGACGGAAAATTTTCCAACAGATTCTTAAGTCAAAGCATGATATTTTATTCAGAAAAATCCCTTTCAAAATAATTTCATATAAAGTTAATTTTTTTTTATTTTTATTTTATCATCGTCGGAATTATGAAGTTTATGAATAAACTCGGCATATATATATATTAGTGATGGATCGGATATCATATTTTCTCCAATTTGCGGATGCGGATGCGGATGTTGAATTTTTGTCAAGTGCTGATTCGGATGCGGATGCTCATGTTGAATTTTCGGAAGTGCGGAGGTGGATGCGGATGCGGATGCGGATGCGGATGTTGAGTTTTCGAAAGTGCGGATGCGTATGCGGATGCGGGTGTTAATTTTGATGAGTATGCTCCGCGGACGCGGATGCGGATGCGGATGTTAATTTTGATGAGGATGCGTGCGTGATATAATATATATATATATATATATATATATATATATATATATATATATATATATATATATATATATATATATATATAATATATATATATATATATATATATATATATATATAAATATATATATATATAGCTATTCCTCCTCCTACAACCCCCTCCAACTCATTTATGCCTAACATTGTAATTTCTTCTAAAGATGTCATTTCTGCTCTCTCTGAGCTTAACACTAAGAAGGCGTATGGTCCTGATGGTATTCCTCCTGCGGTTCTCAAAACTTGTGCTTCCTGAGCTTGCACCCTGCCTTGGTAAACTATTTCGTCTTTGTCTTCTACTTCGATCTTCCCTTCTTGTTGGAAACGTGCACTCATTCAACCTGTACCGAAGAAGGGGGACCCTTCTCAACCCTCTAACTATCGTCCAATTTCTTTAACCTCCGTTCTTTCTAAAGTTTTCGAATCTATCCTTAACAGGAAGATTTGGAAACATCTCAATTCTTCCAATCTTATCTCTGATCGCCAGTATGGCTTTCGTAAAGGACGTTCTACTGGTGATCTTCTTTCCCTACTTTCTGACTCTTGGTCCTCCGCTCTTCGGGGTTTCGGTGAATCTTTCGCTGTGGCGCTAGACATATCGAAAGCTTTCGATAGAGTCTGGCACAAAGCTTTGATTTCCAAACTTCCCTCTTTCGGAATCTATCCTTCTCTCTGTGACCTCCTATCTAATTTCCTTTCTGGTCGTTCTATAGCAGCTGTTGTAGACGGCCACCGTTCCTCTATAAATCTATAAATAGTGGTGTTCCTCAAGGATCTGTCCTTTCTCCAACTCTTTTTCTAATTTTCATCAATGATCTTCTCTCTATTACTTCGTCTCCTATACACTCCTATGCCGATGACTCCACCCTTCATTATTCCTTTCAATTTGAAAGACGTCCCTCCCAACAAGCAGTTATAGACGCAAAGAAGGATAGCCTTGGAGCAAGCTGACCTCTGATCTTCCCTGATTTCAAATTGGGGCAGAGAAAACATGGTCGTTTTCAATGCCTCAAAAACTCAATTCCTCCATCTTTCTACTCGACACAATCTTCCACACAACTATGACATCTTCTTCGAAAACACTCAACTCAAACCTTCATCTGTTCTCAATATTCTCGGTGTTTCTTTTTCTCGTGATCTTTCTTGGAAAGATCACATTACTTCTCTCTCTAAACAAGCTTCTAAGAGGTTGGGTGTTCTGTGGCGCCTTCGTAGTTTTTTTACGCCACCCCAGTTGCTTGCTCTGTATAGGGGGTGTTGTTCGCCCCTGTATGGAGTACGCCTCGCATATCTGGGGTGGGTCCACACATACAGCTCATCTTGAAAAGGTGGAGTCTAGGGCATTTCGTCTTATCAACTCTCCTGCTCTTACTAACTCTCTCCAATCTCTTTCTTCCCGTCGAATTGTTGCGTCACTCTCTCTATACTATCGCTATTACAACGGACATTGCTCTTCTGAACTCTCACGTCGCATACCTCCTCCACTGAGAAGGGCTCGTGTGACACGTCTTTCTACACAGTCTCATCCTTTCTCTGTCCAACTCTCCGACCCCAGACTTAACCGCTATGCTCAATCTTACATGTACTCTACTGGTAAAGTCTGGAACACACTCCCTTTATCTGTTTTCCCAACTTCCTTTGACTTGCACACTTTTAAACGCCGTGTATCGGGTCACGTCGGCCAATTAGCGACCCCGAATCCGATTGCTTCCCAACTCCGGTGGATATTGGTGGGCCTTGGGCCTTTGCCCACCGGAGGAGACATAAAAATATATATATATATATATATATAAATTTCACTATCACCTTTCCCACTTTCGTGAGGTGGTGCCCGCCACAATTCCCTTACAAACATAACTATTCTTACCTTTCAACGCTTTCACCACCTCCCTCCATCTCTGTCTCCACAAATCTTCTACCCTCGTCTAAACTCAAATTCCTTCCATCAAAATCACTCTCACTCATCCATCCATCCATCTCCACTTCAGCCTTCCCCTCCCCTACCCTTCCCCTATCTACATCGGATCTACGTACCTTGCCAACCATTCTGTTCTCTTTCATTCTTCACATATGTCCAAACCATTTTAGCACATTATCCTCCTCTCTATCAATTACACCCTTCTTCCATTTACACATCTCCCTTATTCTTTCATTTCTAATCCTATCAATCCTTCTCAATTTATATATCGCTCTCAAATCTTTCATCTCAAAGACATTGAAACTTTTTCTCGACCGAGCACTTATCGTCTATGTTTCACACACATAC
>SEYY01000516.1:145000-170000 GCA_009176605.1 Armadillidium nasatum | reverse complement strand
ATATATATATATATATATATATATATATATATATATATATATATATATATATATATATATATATATATATATATATATATATATATATATATTAGTGATGGATCGGATGTCATATTTTCTAATTTGCGGATGCGGATGCGGATGCGGATGTCGAATTTTGGAGAAGTGCGGATGCGGATGCGGATGTTGAATTTTTTAAAGTGCGGATGCGGATGCGGATGTTGAATTTCCGAAAGTGCGGATGCGGATGCAGATGCGGATGTTGAATTTTCGAAAATGCGGATGCGGATGCGGATGCGGATGTTGATTTTTGTGCGGATGTTCCGCATCCGCGCATGCGGATGCGGATGCCATCACTATATATATATATATATATATATATATATATATATATATATATATATATATATATATATATATATATATATATATATATATATAATATATATATATATATATATATAATATATATATATAATTTTATTCAAATTTTTTGAACTTGTGTTCATGTTTGTTCGTTCAGCCTTGTATTTTTGTTTTTAATTTTCATTTTGTTTGTACTTTGTTTTCTTCCTCTTATTCATTTATCCTATATTGGTTTTCTTCTTTTTCTTCTTCATTTCTGTTATTACCATTTTCGTTACTTTTCTTTATTTTTCATCTTTTTCTTCTTTCTTAATACTTTTAAAATCTTTTTCTTCTTCTTCTTCTTCTTCTTCCTTCTCGATGTTTTTTTCATCATCACCATCATCATCATCATCGTCATCATCATTGCTGTTGACGTCATTTTCGTCTTCATCTTCATCGTAAGACAAATAAAAATAAAGAAGTTTTGCGAGTTCGCTAATATCGTTATCATCCCAAACTGTTAACTTCACAATGTCTTCTAACTCCACTTTCTCCAGTATCTCAGTAACTGCAGATTCATCATCACAATACTGTATATATATATATATATATATATATATATATATATATATATATATATATATATATATATATATATATATATATATATATATATATATATATATATATATATATATATATATATATATATATATATATATATGATAATTCATTGAGATCGAGTTGCAAATGATATAATTTCAAAATAAGAAAGAGAGCATCAAAGTTGATTATATTGAGAATGAGTGAGGAATACCTTTATCATGTTCCTCATTGCATTTAGAATGTGATACAAAAGTGACTTGTCGTAGTCCAATGTATATCGCTTGATGTTTGAGGCAAAACTTGGCAACAAATTGATGTTAATTGCTTCTTTGATTTGGGACGGGGATCCGATTTCAGTCAAATTAGAAACGCACCAAATCGATTCTTTTCTCACAGGATCATCGTCCTGCATAGTATAAATATATATATATATATATATATATATATATATATATATATATATATATATATATATATATATATATATATATATATATATATATATATATATATATATATATATATATATATATATATATATATATATATATATATATATATATATATATATATATATATATATATATATATATATATATATATATATATATATATATATATATATATATATATATATATATATATATATATATATATATATATATATATATATATATATATATATATATATATATATATATATATATATAAAGTGTCACAAAGTTTTTGAAGTAAATTTGCAAACAAATTTTAAATACTTAAATACAAAATAAAAAATAAAAAATTGAAAAATATTTAAATATAAATTTATAATAAAATATATATTTATAATAGTTTGAATTAATTTGACTTCAAATCGCTTGAAATCTCGTTTTGAATAATATGAGTTATGTATTTTTTTAATTTTTAAATATTTTTTTTTTTAAAGGTTGTAATAGGAAATGAAATGTTCATCGTTTGTCAGAGATTCATCTTGAACCATTCATTCTCTTCAGTTTTCAGGCATTTCAACACAAATACACAATATGTTAATTGAGAGAAACGCAATATATATTTTTTAGTGAATTTTGATGAATAAAACACCAAAAAAAAAAAAAAAAAAAAAAGTTCAAACCATTTTCATTTCTAAAATAACAATGAAAATTCGTTTAGTAAAAAAAAAAAAATTACCTTCATTTCAGTTTTTTTTTTTTTTTTTTTTATTTTTTATTTAAATAACTACTAATTTCGATACAACAATATAGGGGATAAAGATAATTTAAATTTAATAAAGGATTTTCCCTCTACAATAGATTAGATTTAGAAACTTTCCTAATTTTAATTATTTTTATTTAGCGCTTGAAATTGGAAGCAAAGTTCAAACTATAAAAGGGAGTGAGTTATATTTTTGATTTTTTGAATTTTATTTTCGTTTTTGATTTTTGTTTTACAATTTTAAATGCTTTTAACAATCATCTGGGATTTTTTTTTTTAAATATATATATATATATATATATATATATATATATATATATATATATATATATATATATATATATATATATATATATATATATATATATATATATATATATATATCGGTTTGGGATCGATTGAACATAAGCGCTCTTCTAGCATTGAGGAAAAGTATTAGTATTAAGGCATAGAGAGAAGGGTTGAACGAGAACAGGCGCCAGCTCGGAAGCACACTCCCTCAAAACACGAGGAGGAATGCCATCCAGGCCACTTGCCTTCCTTATGTTCATAGATTTCAGGATCCCATGCACCTGATCATATGAAATCACGGGTAAAGACATGGGATACCTAAGAGAAGAAGTAGTAGGAGGAGGAATGCCGGAATCATCTAATATGATGATTTCAGAGAAAGGAGAAGAAGAGATAATGTGTTCTATTTTAGAGTTTAGATACTCGTACTCGAAGAATTTAGGATAGTCAGTAGAATTAGGAGATAAATTATCAGAACAAATGAATTTAGTATCAGAACCTAAGCCACAAGGTGGAAAATTCGGAAGACTCCAACTCAGAAACACAAGAACAAACAAAATCGTTGGGCACGTATGCGCACCAACCACCTTTGGCTGAATATTGGGAATAAAGACAGTAGGAGGAAACATAATATTGTTTGCTATCAGAACCCTTAAACATGAGTTTCGGTCAAGAATAAGAGGTGAGGTCTAGAAGAAGAGAGACGATGATCAACAAAGTGGAAACTGGATTGAAGACCGCGAATGTTGCAGAAATTAATGATAGATACAGACCGTGCATCTGGAACAGCCGGCTGCGAATTCATGGTGACACCAACCCCATCACCGGAGGCCACCAACTCCCAAGTGGTGATGATGGAAGAGGTAGATGAGTGGCTATGTTTGGAATCTGCTCCTCTTGGATTCTCCGAGGCTGATGAAGGTTGAGGTTGGGTGTTCTGAGGCTCCCTCGTACTTACTTCACGCCACCCCATTTGCTTATTCGCCCCTGTTGTTCGCCCCTGTATGGAGTATGCTTCATACATCTGGGGTGGTTCCACTCATACAACTCTCCTTGAGAAGGTGGAGTCTAAGGCTTTTCGTCTCATCAACTCTCCTGCTCTTATTAACTCTCTCCAATCTCTTTCTGCCCGTCGAATTGTTGGGTCACTCTCTCTTTACTATCGCTATTACAATGGACACTACTCTTCTGAACTTTCTCGTTGCATACCTCCTCCGTTGAGAAGAGCTCGTTGAACACGCCTTTCTACACAGTTTATTCCTTCCTCTGTCAAACTCTCAGACCCCATACTTCTATGCTCAATCTTACATATACTCTATTGGTAAAGTCTGGAACACACTCCCATTATCTGTTTTCTCAACTTGCTTTGACTTGCATACTTTCAAACGTCGTCTGTCGTAACATGTTAGCTTCCTTCGATCAGGATAGGATTTTTTCAACTCCGGTGGAATTTGATAGGCCTCTGGCTTTTTCCCACAGAAGGAATATATATATATATATATATATATATATATATATATATATATATATATATATATATATATATATATATATATATATATATATATATATATATATATATATATATATATTACCTGTTCAATACATCTTTGTAAACTTGGCAATGCTTCTGCATCAATAGCTTTTTGTATTTGAGGTCGAGTCCCACCCATTATATTGCTTAAGGCCCAAGCACAATCCTTTCGAACCTTCAGACTACTGTGGCTCAACTGCTTCACAAGGACTGGTATTACACCGACCTCCACCACAGCCTCCGTCTGTAAGTATTTTCGGATTTAGAATATTCTAAAAATATCATAAATCGCTAAATGAAGATAGTACTTGTATTTAATTTTTGAAATACTATATACATATATATATATATATATATATATATATATATATATATATATATATATATATATATATATCAGAGGCGGTCATTCCGGGTATGCTAGATAAGCGGGTGCTTCCCACTTTCAAAAAATTATGAAACTGTAGTCACCTGATGCAACAGACAATATCATTTCATAAGTTGAATTTATAAATCCGAGTGTTTACTATATAAGAATGAGATGCATAAAAGAGCTTGGTAAGTTTGATATTTATTTATATACATACCGCTTACCCACTCAAAAATTTCACAGGACGCCCCTGATATATATATATATATATATATATATATATATATATATATATATATATATATATATATATATATATATATATATATATATATATATATATATATATATATATATATATATATATATATATATAGATATATATATATATCTGCATGAAACAGTAGAATATTAATTGTGTCAGTAGGCTCCATTATCAGAATTCTGTGACTGAAAAGTAAAGTAAAATAATAATAATAAAAACAAAATAACAAAATTCCAAAAATATCGCATGAAAATGTGTATCTTTTTCTCTGAAACTAAAAAGACTGAAGAAGGTTTGTGTGTACCTGTTCGTCCGATTCCGCCAATATATTCCCAATGGCTTTTACCGCAGGAGTCACCTTACTACTATCTTCGGAATTAAGAAAACCTTCAATTATATGAGGGACAACATTCGCACTCAAAACAACATCGATTTTGAGGCGGTCATTTTCTGTCAGATCGGCGAATGACCAACACCCATTTACTGTTCAAAAAAAAAAATATATATATATATATATATATATATATATATATATATATATATATATATATATATATATATATATATATATATATATATATATATATATATATATATATATATATATATATATATATATATATATATATATATATATATATATATATATATATATATATATATATATATATATATATATATATATATATATATATATATATATATATATATATATATATATATATATATATATATATATATATATATATATATATATATATATATATATATATATATATATATATATAAATATATATAAAAATAATATAATAACTTTAATAACAGCAATAATAATAATTATAAATAAATAAATAAATAATAAATAAAGATAGAAAGAAAGAACGGAAAAATATTTTTTTAGTGTGATCTAAAATCTATCTATATTATATATATATATATATATATATATATATATATATATATATATATATATATATATATATATATATATATATATATATATATATATATATATATATATATATATATATATATATATATATATATATATATATATATATATATATATATATATATATATATATATATATATATATATATATATATATATATATATATATATATATATATATATATATATATATATATATATATATATATATATATATATATATATATATATATATATATATATATATATATATATATATATATATATATATATATATATATATATATATATATATATATATATATATATATATATATATATATATATATATATATATATATATATATATATATATATATATATATATATATATATATATATATATATATATATATATTGAAAATTCCTGCAGTCGTACATAAGAAGAAGAAAAAAAATTGGTTAAAAGGAATCCCAGCTTCTAGAACCATGCGAAGAACTATTCTTAATGATCCAACCTTGTCGCCCAATCCAAACTATATTGTTTTAAATTTTATATTCTTAATACTAATAGTAGTAACTACTAATGTTGAATTTTGCACTTAAGCCGAAAGTATGTTAATTGAAAGTTTTGTTGCTCCTCCAGAAAATTTTGAAAATAATTTAATTGCGATTCATTTAATTTTGTTTTTTGAAAATATTTTTTAAAAAAATTATATTTTAAAAAAATAAATAAATCTGTTATTATTTTTAAGTTCGGAAAATAATTTTCTTTTCAATGCAATTTTACAACGTTCTCTAAACAATCTTTTCAATTTTCAGAATAGATTGCGAAAGCTGCTATGTCTTCTCTTCTCTACTCTACTCTATTCTATTCTACTCTGCTCTACTCTACTTTTCTCTTCTCTTCTCTTCCATCTGATTCTTCTATCTTTTCTTTTCCCATCAGGTTTAAGCACGTCCACTCCCGACGACAGCCAAATCAATATATATATATATATATATATATATATATATATATATATATATATATATATATATATATATATATATATATATATATATATATATATATATATATATATATATATATATATATATATATATATATATATATATATATATATATATATATATATATATATATATATATATATATATATATATATATATATATATATATATATATATATATATATATATATATATATATATATATATATATATATATATATATATATATATATATATATATATATATATATATATATATATATATATATATATATATATATATATATATATATATATATATATATATATATATATATATATATATATATATATATATATATATATATATATATATATATATATATATATATATATATATATATATATATATATATATATATATATATATATATATATATATATATATATATATATATATATATATATATATATATATATATATATATATATATATATATATATATATATATATATATATATATATATATATATATATATATATATATATATATATATATATTATTACAAACAGGATAGCAAATACTATGTGCCATAGCATTTTAATTAGGTCACATCATGAAGCAAAAATGCTTTGGCACATAGTATTTGCTATCCTGTTTGTAATAAAAATTAAGCTTAAAAGAAGCAATTCAATCCATAATAATAATAATATATATATATATATATATATATATATATATATATATATATATATATATATATATATATATATATATATATATATATATATATATATATATATATATATATATATATATATATATATATATATATATATATATATATATACAGTGGCGGCTCGTGTAAACTTGGCAAGGAGGGGCTGCAAGTTTATATATATATATATATATATATATATATATATATATATATATATATATATATATATATATATATATATATATATATATATATATATATATATATATATATATATATAAAATTTCAAACGTACCTTATTTATTCTTGAAAACTTGCTTATATTCTTATTTAAAAATAAGATTAGTTCTTCGAATTTTAGATGTCGAAAAGTTTTCAATTATTTTTTCATTGAAATCTGGTATTTTACAGACCATTTCGCTTTCTATTGAAAACATCGCTAATACATTCAATCTCTCGTCGCACATGGTACTACATTTAAAAGTTTTTATTCAATTCGAAGTCGAGAAACATCTCTCTGCTTCAGACGTCGTCATCGGAGTTGTAATTGCTTTCATATAAATAATGTTTTAAAAGCATACTGTCATATTACACCAAATTATATAAATTTCACATTTTTTTACACTATTCTTACTCAATCGCTAAATTTATCTTCCTTCAAAATTGGAAAAATTTATCTCACAAAAACAGACGCTGCCAAACGTACGTCTTTCAACATAAAAAACCAATTATTACGTACGTATTAAAATTATATATATATATATATATATATATATATATATATATATATATATATATATATATATATATATATATATATATATATATATATATATGTCTCCTCCGGTGGGCAAAGGCCCAAGGCCTACCAATACTCACCAGAGTTGGGAAGCAATCGGATTCGGGGTCGAAAATGGCCGACGTGACCCGATACACGGCGTTTAAAAGTGTGCAAGTCAAAGGAAGTTGGGAAAACAGATAAAGGGAGTGTGTTCCAGACTTTACCAGTAGAGTACATGTAAGATTGAGCATAGCGGTTAAGTCTGGGGTCGGAGAGTTGGACAGAGAAAGGATGAGACTGTGTAGAAAGACGTGTCGCACGAGCCCTTCTCAGTGGAGGAGGTATGCGACGTGAGTTCAGAAGAGCAATGTCCGTTGTAATAGCGATAGTATAGAGAGAGTGACGCAACAATTCGACGGGAAGAAAGAGATTGGAGAGAGTTAGTAAGAGCAGGAGAGTTGATAAGACGAAAAGCCCTAGACTCCACCTTTTCAAGATGAGCTGTATGTGAGGACCCACCCCAGATATGCGAGGCGTACTCCATACAGGGGCGAACAACACCCCTATACAGAGCAAGCAACTGGGGTGGCGTAAAAAAACTACGAAGGCGCCTCAGAACACCCAACCTCTTAGAAGCTTGTTTAGAGAGAGAAATAATGTTGATCTTTCCAAGAAAGATCACGAGAAAAAGAAACACCGAGAATATTGAGAACAGATGAAGGTTTGAGTTGAGTGTTTTCGAAGAAGATGTCATAGTTGTGTGGAAGATTGTGTCGAGCAGAAAGATGGAGGAATTGAGTTTTTGAGGCATTGAAAACGACCATGTTTTCTCAGCCCCAATTTGAAATGAGAGATAGATCAGAGGTCAGTTGCTCCAAGGCAATCCTTCTTGCGTCTAATAACTGCTGTTGGGAGGGACGTCTTTCAAATTGAAAGGAATAATGAAGGGTGGAGTCATCGGCATAGGAGTGTATAGGAGACGAAGTAATAGAGAGAAGATCATTGATGAAAATTAGAAAAAGAGTTGGAGAAAGGACAGATCCTTGAGGAACACCACTATTTATAGATTTATAGGAGGAACGGTGGCCGTCTACAACAGCTGCTATAGAACGACCAGAAAGGAAATTAGATAGGAGGCCACAGAGAGAAGGATAGATTCCGAAAGAGGGAAGTTTGGAAATCAAAGCTTTGTGCCAGACTCTATCGAAAGCTTTCGATATGTCTAGCGCCACAGCGAAAGATTCACCGAAACCCCGAAGAGCGGAGGACCAAGAGTCAGAAAGTAGGGAAAGAAGATCACCAGTAGAACGTCCTTTACGAAAGCCATACTGGCGATCAGAGATAAGATTGGAAGAATTGAGATATTTCCAAATCTTCCTGTTAAGGATAGATTCGAAAACTTTAGAAAGAACGGAGGTTAAAGAAATTGGACGATAGTTAGAGGGTTGAGAAGGGTCCCCCTTCTTCGGTACAGGTTGAATGAGCGCACGTTTCCAACAAGAAGGGAAGATCGAAGTAGAAAGGCAAAGACGAAATAGTTTACCAAGGCAGAGTGCAAGCTCAGAAGCACAAGTTTTAAGAACCGCAGGAGGAATACCATCAGGACCATACGTCTTCTTAGTGTTAAGCTCAGAGAGAGCAGAAATGACATCTTTAGAAGAAATTACAATGTTAGGCATAAATGAGTTGGAGGGGGTTGTAGGAGGAGGAATAGCTCCGGAATCGTCCAAGGTAGAGTTAGAGGCAAAAGTTTGGGCGAAGAGTTCAGCTTTAGTAGAAGGTAAAATGGACAGTTGTGCCATCAGAAGAGACTAGAGGAGGGAAAGAGGAAGAAGCAAAGTTAGAGTTGACATTTTTTGCGAAATGCCAGAAAGGGCGAGATGAAGAAGAACCAGAAAGATTATTGCATTTGCGGCGGAGAAAAGAGTTTTTGGTATCTCGAAGAATAGATTTTGCACGATTCCGGGATGAAATATAAGTAGCATGAGTTTCAGGAGTTTGAAGACGACGGTAATCTCTGAAGGCAGTATCCCTGCGGCGGATAGCACGAGAACAAGCAGAGTTAAACCAAGGTTTGTTAGGTTTAGTAGAAGGGAAAGAATATGGAATGTACGCTTCCATGCCAGAGAGAATCACCTCAGTTATGCGTTCAGCACACTCCGAGGGATCCCTCCCACGAAAACAATAATCATTCCATGGGAAATCAGAGAAGTACAACCGCAAGTCTGACCAGTTAGCAGCACCGAAGTGCCACAGGCGTCTCCTCGCCGAAGGCGGGGGCCGTTCTTGCGGAAGACTTGAAGAGACAGAACAAGATACGGAGATAAGAAGGTGATCGGATGAACCCAGAGGAGGAAAGAGTTTAACAGTATAAGGAGAAGGATTAGAGGTTAAGAAAAGATCAAGTATGTTGGGTTCATCACCAAGACGGTCAGGGATACGGGTAGGGAGTTGCACCAACTGCTCAAGGTTGTTCTGGATAGAAAAGTTGAAGGCGAGTTCACCGGCTGGAGATTGAGAACTAGAGGAAAGCCATTGGCGGTGGTGAACATTGAAATCACCTAAAATGATGATTTCAGAGAAAGGAGGAGAGGATAGAATGTGCTCTATTTTGGAGCTTAAATAGTCGAAGAATTTTGGATAGTCAGTAGAATTAGGAGATAAATAGACAGAACAAATAAATTTAGTAGTAGAATTGCAAGAGAGCTTAAGCCATAAGGTAGAAAATTCATGAGACTCCAAATCAGAGACACGAGAGCAAATAACATCGTTGCGCACATATGCGCAACAACCGCCTTTGGACTGAAAATTGAGGATAGAGACAGTAGGAGGTAACAGAATAAGGTTTGCTGTCAGCACACTCAAGCACCTGAGTTTCGGTTAGAAATAAGAGATGAGGTTTAGAAGAAGAGAGATGGTGTTCGACAAAGGGGAAATTAGAAAAAAGACCGCGAATGTTGCAGAAATTAATGAAAAAAGAAGACCGTGCATCGGGGCAAGCCGGACGCCGGGTCATGGCGGCACCATCCCCATCATCGGAGGCCGCCAACTCAGAAGGGATGATGGGGTGAGGGGTGGAGGTTGAGGGGCATTCTTTGGATGCCGCCCCTCTAAGCATCTCCGAGGCAGCTGTTGGTTTCGCCATTTTATTTTGTTTTGTTTTAGGTAATGTAAGAGTAAGTGCATGTAAAATGTGGGAACATGTGAAGAATTGGGGTGGAGAGGTAGTTGGAGCATAGACACTCCAGTGTGAGGCGGGGGTACGCTAGAGAACCCCCTGAGAAGGTGAAACGCGAAAAGGAACGAACCAAAGGGCAACGGGGTGAAACGGAATAGTCTAGCCCATCCTATCACTCCGTAGGTTATGCCCAATGGGGGGTACTTGCATCGCTTCGGACGGCGCTACGTCCTCCCCCTATATATATATATATATATATATATATATATATATATATATATATATATATATATATATATATATATATATATATATATATATATATATATATTACCCTCTTTTTTTTCTTTAATTAATGCCGTTTGATGTTTTCTATATTTTACTCATATTTCTTCTTATTTTCCTTTTCTTTCTTTTCTTTTCTCTTTTCGTTTTCCACCTTTTGTCTGTGTAATCTTTTCTTCTTCAGCCTCGTTTTTTTTTATGTCTACCTTTTCCTGTTACGGATTTTCTTCGGTTGTTACGTCGTCTTACCAGACCACTAAAATGACTGTATGCGTTTTTTTTGTTTTTTTTGACACGGTCATGTTTCTATTACCTTTTTTCCGTCTTTGCTTTTTTTCTGTATTTTTCTGTATTTTTTTTTCCTTCCAAGGGTTTTTTTCCACTTCCAAGGGTTTTTTTCTCTTTCTCTCTCTATGTTGTCTACTGTTCACTTCACCGCTTTGTTTCCTACTATATTTAGTATTCCTACTATATATATATTCCTTCGCCTCGCTCTGCCCTGCCTCCTTTTGGTACTTCCAGCCTAGAGCTGGGTACTTGTATAACGGTTTCTTAGTTTAATTAGGATTAGAATGTAAAATTAAATAGAATTAAATATCATATAATTAATCATTTACAACAACGCCACCTCCGAAACTATAGAGGAACTGATAGGGCCAAGAAAAGCCATCTCCGCCCACCGTTCTTTCTTCTGACTTGAACTCTTAATAAAGTTTGTGTGATGTGTTTCATTGGGTCTTCCTATATAACATTGTATTATAATATATTATTACAACATTTATCAATATATTCAAGTAAAACCATAAACTTTGAATAACTTTTATAGGTGACTCTTAAACGTAATAAAAAGCATATTAAACTGTGACAAACTTATTCATTTACCATCCTGGGGCCTACAGAGGCCATATATATATATATATATATATATATATATATATATATATATATATATATATATATATATATATATATATATATATATATATATATATATATATATATATATATATATTTTTTTTTTTTTTTAAAATTTTTTTTTTTTTTTTCTAAATGAAAAAAAAAAAAAAAATACAAATAAATTTATTTTGCTTCAAACTGCTTTCGCTCCTCATTGACACGATGGTAAATTTGCAATAGTAGTAATAGTTCAATGATTATGACATTCAATCATTATCAAGAGTGTTCACGTGAACAGTTTGATGCCAATTAATTAGTGAATATTGGAATTTTGCAACGTTTATTTTGATCTCTTAGGTAGACACTGACAGCATTGAGTAACAAAGGGAAAATCATTCAAGACAAATTTGTCATGGAAGTTAGCAGAACATTCAATCCAGGTACATGTTTAGGACGCAAGGAACGTCACATTATTCTATTATTTAGTATATTAGTGCACATATACTTTTACCACACAGTATCTTTAATATAGGTTAGAAAATAATATATTTGTAAATGAGCCTTTATTTTGAAGGCCTATACTTTCACTTCCATGCATTTTGATATTTCCTTCCTGGAATATTGTTAGAAAAAACATCTGTTCCTTTGTGCGCAATTTTTTTTTTCAAGAGATTTTGTTACACTTTGAATTATGACTTACAGTAAACTTCTTCATCTTCGCTTAGCAGAAATTTTTTTGCATCATTGACAAGCGCTTCGATATCTTCTTGGGGAAGACTTAAGGACTTGTGGCTTGTAATTGTTCTTGTAGTTTTTGACAATGTCCTTAGGGAATCAACCTTCAAATAAATAAAAAATATAAATGAAAAAGGCAGAATTAAAGTTCTAATTCTTAAATTTTATTTTTATTTTTTTAACTTCCCTTTTATGGAAAACATATTCTAAGAAATCTAACACGAGATGAGAACTAATTCAAAATCACTTATTATTTTAAGAAACATTTAAGTAGCCACATTAGTGTAAAATGAATAACAAAGTTAAATTAGATATTTGACTTTTCACAGTGAAATTCAAAAAATACATAAATTTAAGAAGCTTTCAATATCCCTTCCATGAAATAACATTAATATATTTACAGTTACCAGAGTATTAAAAATATATAATTAATATCAATTAGATTTCTAATTTAAACCATAACTCTAAATCATGACAAAATTTTGAGAGCAACACTCTCTAATTCTTTTTCATTCAAAGAAATTAAAGAGTTTCATTTTAGTTTGAGTTACCATTGTAAGATGCACTTCACTCGCTCACTTCTTGACTTCAATTAAAACTTTGAGTAACGCTCCCTCGGACGAATCTTTGAACTTTACAAGTGAAAAAATATTATTATGACTAATTAACTTTTTAAGAGTGGAAAAAGCTATAAAAAAGATCGGGAAATATTTCATCAAATCCTTTACTATATTGGAAACAACAACAGCGACAGCAAAAAACAACAACGATTGGCCTATGTGGCTTCTAATTGTCTTTATTTTGCTAATGATAATAATAATAATAATAATAATAATAATAATAATAATAATAATAATAATAATAATAATAATAATAATAAATGATAATAATAATTCCTCTTGAATTAAGAAAATTACTAACAAATAGGCATAGTATTTTTTTTTTTTTTAGGTTTTTAAAATTTTCATGTTATAGCCTTTTAAACAGCATAAATAAATAATAATTGGTGAAAATTTAATAATATCAGTGTTTTATATTTCTGAATTATTTATTGTATATAAAAATGTAGATTTATTGTTTAATCTCTTTCTCGATATTATATCGATGCGATAATCGATATTTTAGTCTAAAAGGATTTCTAGGTATCTTAATCGATATTTTTATTACTCCTTCCTTTTGTATTGATTTTTAAACTATTTTTTTTTTTTTTTTTTTTTTTAACCGAATTTTACACTTTGATTTCTTTGGTTGTAAATTTTGTGCGACTTCCACTCCACATCTTGGGAATAAATTCAATAAATATTAAAATTTCATTTGGAAACTCCATTAAAGAATTATGCAATGAATAAAACTGAGACCGAGAAATAAGGTCAATATTAATATCTAATTTCAAAAATCATTACAACTTAATTTTACATTAAAACATGATGGCTAAGAGTCTCAGAATATATATATATATATATATATATATATATATATATATATATATATATATATATATATATATATATATATATATATATATATATATATATATATATATATATATATATATATATATATATATATATATATATATATATATATATATATATATAGTTAGTTAGTTAGTTAGTTAGTTAGTTAGTTAGTTAGTTAATTCGCCACTTTTTAAACTCTCATCGAGGTGAGGACAAGTCGGGAGAAGGGGAGTGTGTAATGTTTTCCCGACCAGTGGTGCCACCCAGATTGGTGATTTGGTTTACAGTATTCTGGGGTTGATAGCAGCCCCTGCCACGTTCTTTCAAGTCCAGATTTCCCAAACATCTGTGGACGTAGTTAGTTTTCTATACTCGGAAGACTACTGCGCATGTGGCAGATAGGAGTGAGTGTTTGTTTTTGTCTTTATAGGTTGTATTTGTATGTGTTGGCTGTGTTTTTAGCTGAGGTGTGGGTATTGAAGTTAGTGTATTAATACACTTTGTCGTAAACTGTAATTAATTACAGAAAATCCCCTACGAGCGGCAATTTTTTGTGTCCGATCTGGTTAGTGGGCGGGGCGATCGGAATCTTCGTTTTACCGAGGATCGAACTCCCGTCCTAAAGCATGGAAATCCTCTGCTTTATCCACTGAGCTAACCGGGATCTCCTATATATATATATATATATATATATATATATATATATATATATATATATATATATATATATATATATATATATATATATATATATATATATATATATATATATATATATATATATATATATTATATCTCCTCTGGTGGGCAAAGGCCAGAGGCCTACCAAATTCCACCGGAGTTGGGAAAGATCTATCCTGGTCGATGGTGGCCGACTTGTCTAGATGCACGGCGTTTGAAAGTATGCAAGTCAAAGGAAGTTGGGAAAACAGATAAAGGGAGTGTGTTCCAGACTTTACCGGTAGAGTATATGTAAGATTGAGCGTAGGGGTTAAGTCTGGAGTCGGAGAGTTGGACAGAAAAAGGATGAGACTGTGTAGAAAGGCGTGTCGCACGAGCTCTTCTCAATGGAGGAGGTATGCGACGAGAGAGTTCAGAAGAGCAGTGTCCGTTGTAATAGCGATAGTAAAGAGAGAGTGACCCAACAATTCGATGGGCAGAAAGAGATTGAAGAGAGTTAGTAAGAGCAGGAGAGTCGATGAGACGAAATGCCCTAGACTCCACCTTCTCTAGGAGAGCTGTATGTGTGGAACTACCCCAGATGTGCGAAGCATACTCCATACAGGGGCGAACAACACCCCTATACAGAGCAAGCAACTGGGGTGACGTGAAGTAAATATATATATATATATATATATATATATATATATATATATATATATATATATATATATATATATATATATATATATATATATATATATATATATATATATATATATATATATATATATATATATATATTAAGGAAGAACAATATAGTTAAAGTCATTCCATGTAAGATTTGCTAAAAAACTTGATTTAAGAGCAGAGAATGGAGGCAATGTTATTTAGCATCCAGGGGATCTGAAAATAGTAATAAAATTTTAATTACAGACTCTCGGATAATCAGTAGAGAAAAAATTTTTTTTTTTGGAGAATAATTAATGGCTGATACTTTTTCTCATTCTTAATGATGAAGCTATACTTAATGAATTTAAAAACGCGATTTTGTAGGAATTCTCTTAAATAATTCCTAAATATTACAATTATTGAAATGCTGTAAATAAACTTTTGTAATTATTTTTCTATATAGATTACTGTATTTTTTTTTTAACGATTACAGTTTAATTAAGGATTTTTTTTGTTTCTTTAAATCTTTTACCTTTATTGCTCGTTCTTTGAAATTAGTTGTCGAAGAGTTTTAATCATTTATTGTTTAATCTTTTATTCTTTGAGTTACTTTCTTCGGAATCCTTAATTTTTAAAAACTTTTTTAGTCTTTTTAACTTTTTAACTTTTCCTTTTTGTCTTTGACTTTAAAAGGGATGTAGTCACAAAACTATTCTTTAACTTTTTTTACTGCAAACTTATTTTAATTCATATTTAAAATCTCAGGTTAATGCGTTATATATATATATATATATATATATATATATATATATATATATATATATATATATATATATTATATATATATATATATATATATATATATATATATATATATATATATATATATATATATATATATATATATATATATATATATATATATATATATATAATATATATATATATATATATATATATATATATATATATATATATATATATATATATATATATATATATATATATATATATATATATATATATATATATATATATATATATATATATATATATATATATATATATATATATATATATATATATATATATATATATATATATATATATATATATATATATATATATATATATATATATATATATATATATATATATATATATATAATATATATATATATATATATATATATATATTATTTTGTAAAGAGTGCGGAGTGACATGAGTGTGTGAAAGTGTTTATGACCAACTAACCCTTTATGTACTTTCATTCCCCTTGTTCTTCTTCTTCTTCTTCTTCTTCTTCTTCTTCTTCTTCTTCTTCTTCTTCTTCTTCTTCTTCTTCTTCTTCTTCTTCTTCTTCTTCTTCTTCTTCTTCTTCTTCTTCTTCTTCCTCTCTTCTTCTTCTTCTTCTTCTTCTTCTTCTTCTTCTTCTTCTTCTTCTTCTTCTTCTTCTTCTTCTTCTTCTTCTTCTTCTTCTTCTTCTACTCCTCCTTCTTCTACTCCTCTCCTCTTTCTTCTTCTTCTTCTTCTTCTTCTTCTTCTTCTACTCTTCTTCTTCTTCTTCTTCTTCTTCTTCTTCTTCTTCTTCTTCTTCTTCTTCTTCTTCTTCTTCTTCTCTTCTTCAGCCTTTTTTTGCCACTCCATTTCGTACCTGGTAGAAATTTTCGGTAGTTTTTCTTTTTCCATTTGGGTTCACCTCTTTTCTTTTTATTTATCCCATTAGCCACCTCCATGCACCTCATCCATTTTAAGCTAAACAATCAAATCACTTCATAAACCTCTCTTTTGCTCTCCTCGCCAACAGAGTTGTTGCTTTCAAGTATATATATATATATATATATATATATATATATATATATATATATATATATATATATATATATATATATATATATATATATATATATATATATATATATATATATATATATATATATATATATATATATATATATATATATATATATATATATATATATATATATATATATATATATATATATATATATATATATATATATATATATATATATATATATATATATATATATATATATATATATAAACAACTTATTTTAAATAAATGAAAATGTAATATATTTTGGAAAAATAAAATTTTCCACCTGTTTTATCCGGAAATTATTTTGTATAATAAAAATTTTTTGAAAAAATTATCAAATAATGAAATATATGTATATATATATATATATATATATATATATATATATATATATATATATATATATATATATATATATATATATATATATATATATATATATATATATATATATATATATATATATATATATATATATATATATATATATATATATATATATATATATATATATATATATATATATATATATATATATATATATATATATATATATATATATATATATATATATATATATATATATATATATATATATATATATATATATATATATATATTTAATTCTATTATTTGATATTTTTTTTGAAATTTTATTATAGAAAATAATTTGCGGATAAAATAAATGGAAAATTTTATTTTTCCAAAATATTTTAGACTTTTATTTATTTAAAATAAGTTGTAAATTTGTAATGAATTTGAGCTTTAATATTTAAGCGATTGTTCGACAAAAGAGTTCCTTTATATTATTAAAGGAAATTCTCTTCTGGAATTACTTTGGATTTCTTTGCTTGAATCTTTTGCAGAAAATTTAAAAATAATTGTTTAGTTTGTTTGCCAAAGAAAAGGAAACTCAGTTAAAACGTTTGCACGTCTTTGAAAACCTTTTTCAACGATCACGTCATCAACTTTAAACACGTAAAAGTATTTAAAAAAATTTTAATTTTCCTGTCTTTGACATAACGTTTTTTTTCCTTGACGGAAGTGAAAAAATTGTGTATACATTTTTATTTATAGAAACAGGAGGTTATTGATAATACGAGAAGTTGAAGTACAATAAATTTATATTAAAAAAATAGTTTAAAAAAATGAATGTATTAAAACCTGAATCTTGATCGAAAACAAAAGGGTTTGTCTAAAGGATAAATATAGTGAACAAATCATGTGAAAAATCATGAAAGAAATACTAACTGAATCGGTGTTTTGTACCACTGTGTGAAGAGGTTCAATGGCGCCTAACTCAATGATTTTGCCACATATAAAAATGCTCTTCTCCGCAAGACTCCCAAGAGCAGCAGCAGATTCAATCACTACAGGGACATCGGAAGAACTTAATAACTTTATTAATAATGGAATTCCGTCCGCCTCTGATATATATATATATATATATATATATATATATATATATATATATATATATATATATATATATATATATATATATATATATATATATATATATATATATATATATATATATATATATATATATATATATATATATATATATATATATATATATATATATATATATATATATATATATATATATATATATATATATATATATATATATATATATATATATATTTATATATAATATATATATATATATATATATATATATATATATATATATATATATATATATATATATATATATATATATATATATATATATATATATATATATATATATATATATATATATATATATATATATATATATATATATATATATATATATATATATATATACTGGTGAGAATTAGTGAGAACAGAAGAGTTGATAAAACGAAAAGCCCCAGACTCCACTTTCTCAAAGAGTATGAGTGGAACCACCCCAGATGTGTGACGCATACTCAATACAGGAGCGAACAACACCCCTATACAGAGCAAGCAACTGAGGTGGAGTGAAAAAATCCTGAAGGCGCCTCAGATTACCTAACCTCTTAGAAGCTTGTTTAAAAAGAGAAATTATGTGATCTTTCCAAGAAAGATCACGAGAAAAAAAACAGAGAATATTAAGGAGAGATGAAGACTTGAGTTGTATGTTTTCAAAGAAGATATCATAGTTGTGTGGAAGATTGTGTCGAGTAGAAAGATGGAGAAATTGAGTTTTGAGGCATTGAAAACGACAATGTTTTCTCTGCCCCAATTTGAAATACGACAAAGATCAGAGGTCAGTTGCTCCAAGGCTACCCTCCTTGCTTCTATTAATTGCTGTTGGGAGGGGCGCCTTTCAAATTGAAAGGAATAATGCAGGGTGGAGTCATCGGTATAGGAGTGGATAGGAGATGAAGTAACAGAAAGAAGGTCATTAATGAAAAACAGAAAAAGTGTTGGGGATAGGACAGAACCTTGAGGAACACCACTATTAATAGATTTAAAGGATGAACGGTGGCCGTCTACAGCAGCTGCTATTGAACGACCAGAAAGAAAATCAGAGAGAAGGATAAATACCGAAAGAGAGAAGTTTGGAAATCAAAACTTTGTTGCAGACTCTATCGAAAGCTTTCGATATGTCCAGCGCGACAGCAAAATATTCACCTAAATGCCGAAGAACGAAAGATCAAGAGTCAGAGAGAAGGGGAAAAATCCCCAGTAGATCGTTTCTTACGAAAGCCATACTGACGATCAGAGATAAGATTAGAAGAATTGATGTTTCGAAATCCTCCTTGTTAAGGATAGATTCGAAAACTTTAGCAAGAACGGAAGATAAAGAAATAGGACGATAGTTAGAGGGCTGAGAGGGGTCCCCCTTATTGGACATAGGCTGAATGAGCGCACGTTTCCAGCAAGAAAGGAAGGTTGAAGTAGAAAGGCAGAGACGAAATAGTTTTCCAAGGCAGGGTGCGAGCTCGGAAGCGGAAGTTTTGAGAACCACAGGAGGAATACCATCAGGACCGTACGCCTTGTTAGTGTTAAGCTCAAGGAGAGCAGAAATGACGTCTATAGAAGAAATTACAATTTTAGGCATAAATGAGATGGAGGGGGTTGAAGGAGTAGGAACAGCTCCAGAATCGTCAATATAATGGGTGGGACTCGATCTCGGATACAAAAAGCTATTGATGGAAAAGCATTGCCAAGTTTACAAAGATGCATTGAATATATATATATATATATATATATATATATATATATATATATATATATATATATATATATATATATATATATATATATATATATATATATATATATATATATATATATATAGAGAGAGAGAGAGAGAGAGAGAGAGAGAGAGAGAGAGAGAGAGAAAAAGAGAGAGAGAGAGAGAGAGAGACGTCGTAAAAGTGTCTGAGTATGAAATGTATAAATTGCTTATGTATATCCGTTAAATCCGTGACTAAGTTCTTTAGTTCTTGAACCCAGTGATTTTGCTAAGGTCATAAGGACTATTATTTCCTTATCAGTTGACTCGAATTCCTAATCCGTGACTAAATCCTTTAAATTTCGTGACTGACAAAGATTGCATGTGAAAAGAATCTTTTTGACTTCTTTTCCCTTCACTTTTATAATATTTTTGTTCATTCATTTTAAATTATGTAAACTTAATTGCCTCTTTTTATTCTTCATTAAAAGTGCGTCGCTCTATTCGGTCGTGACGTTCGTTTGCAAATTCATTTCAACAATCGAAAGAGAAGAACAGCAAAAGACAACGTAACATTTATGTCCTTTACTAACAAACAAATTTACAATCGCTCTTCATAATTGAAATATTTTCATTCATTGCATAGTTCATTTCAAACATAATATATTCTTAAACAGTAATATTAACATATTAACATACATAAGTAAAGATTTATTCAAGTTTCTGTAGAGTTTAGAAAATGATTTTGACTTCAAGTCTCTACAAGTTTCAAAAGCCCATTTAAAATTTATTCATCACATTTTGGATATGCCCGATAGTAATGGGATACATTACACAAACACATTAATTTGTTAATTAGCAGGTACACACTCTGATATATATATATATATATATATATATATATATATATATATATATATATATATATATATATATATATATATATATATATATATATATATATATATATATATATATATATAATATATATATATATATATATATATATATATATATATATATATAATATATATATATATATATATATATATATATATATATATATATATATATATATATATATATATATATATATATATATATATATATATATATATATATATATATATATATATATATATATATATATATATATATATATATATATATATATATATATATATATATATATATATATATATATATATATATATATATATATATATATATATATATATATATATATATATATATATATATATATATATATATATATATATATATATATATATATATATATATATATATATATATATATATATATATATATATATATATATATATATATATATATATATATATATATATATATATATATATATATATATATATATACATATATATATATATATATATATATATATATATATATATATATATATATATATATATATATATATATATATATATATATATATATATATATATCAGGAAGTGATATAAAATGACTTACCATAGACCGCGTTGGCATATTTGGATTTCTGAGAAACGATGTTTGTAATTGCCGAAGCAGCCTCAAGTTGTAATGCACAACTGAAAATACAATTAGCTAACAAATAAACAAGCAATTAAATGAATAAAAAATAACGATTTCTGTAACGTAACAAATAAAATGAAGAAAAACTCAAGTATTTGTGAATGAAAAATTTGTTGTTGAAATTTTTTTTACCTTTGACTTGAAAGAGAAGCAATTAAAGGAGGAATGATTCTCTCTTCATAATAAGATTCAAATAAAGGATTGTCTTCTTCTATCAAATGTTTTCTCGTTCGTTCAATTCCTTTTAAACGAGTTGCTTCTTCCTCACTCTCCAACTCATCACCAATGCTCTTTATCTCTCTTGAGATATTTCCTTTATATATATATATATATATATATATATATATATATATATATATATATATATATATATATATATATATATATATATATATATATATATATATATATATATATATATATATATATATATATATATATATATATATATATTTTATATATTTATATAGATGAATACTCACTTTTGCCTTGTTTCAAAATTTTAAAATAGGTATGCCTTAAATATGCATCTATAGGAAAAGATTTTTTAAACTATTCCATAACTCTGAAGTGTTTTTAAATAACACAAAGTCAGACGGAATTTATTTTATGGAACTCACTTTAAAAATGTTTTTTTCTTTTTCAAATTTATTAATCAAATATCACATGTGAAAAATTTTTTATTTTTTATTTTTTTGCTTCATCAGCACTTGCATTTAATAATTTTTAATTTTATACTTGTGAAGAATTGAATTTGATAATAAATTTGCTTCTATGGAAAGATTTTCGTGATTGCATCAAGTCCTCAAAACTACTTTCTAAAATTTGAAATCATAAACCAACTTTTTAAAAAGGAGTCGCTGCGTGTCTTTCTTATCTTCATTCTATTCAAATTCACTCATTAACACTATATATAATAATATATAATATATATATATATATATATATATATATATATATATATATATATATATATATATATATATATATATATATATATATATATATATATATATATATATATATATATATATATATATATATATATATATATATATATATATATATATATATATATATATATATATATATATATATATATATATATATATATATATATATATATATATATATATATATATATATATATATATATATATATATATATATATATATATATATATATATATATATATATTTTTTTTTTTTTTTTTTTTTTTTTTTTTTTTTTTTTTTTTTTTTTTTTTTTTTTTTTTTTTTTTTTTTTTTTTTTTTCTTTTTCTTCTTCTTCTTTTTCATCCTTTTCTTCTTTTTCTCTTTCTCCTTTTTCATTTTCTTTTTCTTGATTTGTTTCATCTTCGCTTTGGCTCATTTCTTCACTTTCGCTTTCTTTCTCTTCGTATTCTTTCAAACGTCTTTCTTTCGCCTGCAATATATATATATATATATATATATATATATATATATATATATATATATATATATATATATATATATATATATATATATATATATTATATATATATATATATATATATATCGAATGAGGCCAATGCCTCATTAACAACCCCTACCTAACACAGAATTTCCTACAAACCAAGTTGAGAATATCGTGACGCACTGCTCACCTTCATCGGAAATTCAGTTACTGATCACATTTCTCCAATGGATTTCTGTTATTTTTATTCCATTTTGTGGAGTATGACAGCATCAAGAACTTCAATTATGCAGCAACAATTTTCTCCTCAGCCCCATGTCTATTCAACGAGGGAACAACGACAGAGGAAACACAGAGATTCTTTTACACAAGTCATTGCTTTACAGTTCAATTCTCTTCCTAATAAGACAGCAAGAATCCATTTGGATTCTGATAATACCAGTTTCTTCATTACTTACCTCGAAGTTGTGATTCGCCACAGAAGATTTTAAAATTTTTTTTTTATAAACAACCCCGTCATTGATTGATCTTTTCTATATCTTCTCATTAAATAGTTTCAACAAGGAATTTCCAACTTATGAGAGATTAGATACTCACATCTCCACCTGTGTGATGTGTCTCGTGTTCTCCCTTCATTATTTCGAATAGTCCCGCTTCAAGCACTTACATAGGAGTGATCATTATCATTTCACTCCGAAAAGCTTTCTCGCTCTCTCCAACACAAAAAATCCTACTCTCGGTGAAACTTTGATCATTCGAATTGGTTTTAGTTTTACCACTCCACATCCATTTTGGTTTTCTCCCTTTTTTTATTTTTACTTTTTTTTGTTTTTTATTTTTTAACAGTTCATCACTACTCACGGTCAGAGCCCTTTTCAAGGACGGAGTATATACAAATAAAGAAGAGGAAGAAAATACACTCAGACCCGAACCTAACGCACATCCATCAGGTGACACAGACGAAAGTCTTGAAGAGAAGAAGTTTAAATACAGGAGGAAAAATAGAAGAAGGTAGAGAGTTCCACAGAACAGAGGTGGCTG
>SEYY01000516.1:132500-137500 GCA_009176605.1 Armadillidium nasatum | reverse complement strand
TGAAGTGCATGTTAATTTGCTCTTCCTTGAGGTGTTGCATGGGAATGTGCTTCACAGTTGTAGCTTAACGAACGAAAGAACCTTTTTAACGTAACTCCGAAGAAAGCCTTTTAATATATTGTCCATGTTACCACTTATTTATTTTGTTGTAATTATTATTTTTTTTGTATATATAGTAAATATTAAGAAAATCCACTGAGTTTTTATTTTGCCACGCTATTTAGTCTAGTTCACATCTTTATTTTTATTTAAAGGAGGGATCGTGGGATGCGTCCCTTTAATATATATATATATATATATATATATATATAATATATATATATATATATATATATATATATATATATATATATATATATATATATATATATATATATATATCATAAGAAAGCTAACTGCTTCCTACTGTAAAGGCATAATTAGTAAATTATTACAGTGCTTGTGTTAATTACATTACATTATACGCATATTTCACTAGCCACGACTGATCGCAGAAATATTGGCATGGTAGCATAATATATATATATATATATATATATATATATATATATATATATATATATATATATATATATATATATATATATATATATATATATATATATATATATATATATATATATATATATATATATATATATATATATATATATACTAAATGAGTAGATATTTACCCAATTGGCTGAAGACGTATGTTAGTTTTGACTGCTGAAGAAGGAGAAGAAGAAGTAGCTCTCTCATCCAGAGGTCTTTTCATCGATTTAGTGAGGTGTTTGAGTCTCTCTCTTCGTGCGTGAATCGCTTCCAACTTTACGGATAAAAAATAAAACTAAGATTTTGCTTTACTACTTTTACACTTTTATTTAAGGTTAAATACCAAATATTTTTCACGTGAAACCTCTTATTGAATTTCTCTCTCTCTCTCTCTTTCTCTCTCTCTTTCTATCTCTCTCTCTCTCTATCTCTCTCTCACTCTATCTATCTATCTATCTATCTATCTATCTATCTATCTATCTATCTATCTATCTTAAATGAAACCTATTTTAAATGAAATTTTAGAGAATAGATTAGATATGAAAAGGGCCAGAGAGAAATTCTTGTTATTGTTTAATGTTTTACTAAGAAGATTTAATTCTGTAGATGAACATATAGTGCTGTATTTAGTCAGTTCTTACTGAATGCTTGTTCACGGTCCAAATTTTTGGACAAATAAATCAAATAGTAATCAAATATACAGGCAATTTGAAATAACGTACGGAGTGGATAATATTTATAATAATGACCTTGATGCACTTAAATCTAGAATTATCTTTGTACAAAATAGAGAGGATTCATTAAGATAGATTAAGATGGGATTAATTTGGAGTAATTTGTATTTGATTTAATATGTTTTCTTATTTTTATTTTAGTGTGCTTTTATTTTATTTTATTTTTTAATGTACTACGTTTGCGAAATAAAGAATTAAGGACCAAAGATTATCTATCTATCTATCTATCTATCTATCTATCTATCTATCTATCTATCTATCTATCTATCTATCTATCTATCTATCTATCTATCTATCTATCTATCTATCTATCTATCTATATATATATATATATATATATATATATATATATATATATATATATATATATATATATATATATATATATATATATATATATATATATATATATATATACTAACTAAATAACTGAACATGTAGTATAAAAACAATGATAAAAATATACAATAAAGATTGACTAGAAATAATTAAGGACAGAGAATAACCATACGATGCAGCACCAACAAGTATATGAATTTTAATGAGGAAAAAGTACAATAAACACAAGGTGGTAAATAATTGGAATAGTTGGTTGTAGAAAAAGAGAGAAATCTTTATTCTCTATTTTTATTTTTTTTATTCTAGGTTTTGTTTACTTAATGTTTATATTTTATCCTTTGCATTTATCTTGATAATGACTTCAGAAAATAAATTTAGTAATAAAAAGAAGCCGAAACGTTGATTAATTTTAAAGCTTTTGCAATTAGTAATTTTAATTTAATTTTTTTTTTTAATTCCATATAATTTAACAACCAATTGTGCTACATTCATTCTTAGCTATTCTTTACATAATATATATATATATATATATATATATATATATATATATATATATATATATATATATATTATATATATATATATATATATATATATATATATATATATATATATGTGTGTGTGTGTGTGTGTGTGTGTATGTAGAGGTGATCTAAAGTGAATGAAAGTGTGCATCTTTCATACTAATAAGAAAAATTGAGTTTTGCATTAATTGAGAATGGTAAAATCTTAAATTATTTCATAGATATTGATCATAATTTCTTAAATGTACTAAAATTGAAATAAGGAATCTATTCAATGTTATGTGAAAAAATGTTATAGTAAAGGAGATGAGAGAAGGTCTGTCTCCTCAAAGGAAGAAATTACGCATCTAGAAAGTTGTAAAGAGCAGTGTGTGTGTGTGTGTGTGTGTGTGTGTGTGTGTGTGTGTGTGTGTGTGTGTGTGTGTGTTGTAGTTATTATATAACGATAGTATTAATCAGTTCAACCCTTGAAAAAGAGGTTGCAGAGTGCCACGGGGAGTGAGAAAGTTCACTATATATTGGCACTGGATTCTATCTTCTGAAGGAATTAATGAAACCACCCTACATATTTAATGTGCACTCCAAACAAACACTCGCCACACTCCTATGCAAAGCAAGTAACGTGGGTGGGTGAAAAAGTTCTGAAGGTTTTTTAGAAATATTTTTAGAGAAAAAATTAATGTGACACTTCCTTCAACGATCACCAAAAAATTTTAAATTATTTCATAGATATTGTTCATAATTCCTTAAATGTACTATTTATTTAAGGAGAGATGTAATATTATTTCATGTTTTGGTAGATGATGTGGTTGTTAAAAATATTTTATATAGAAGATAAATAAGTAACTGATTTCGTAAGACATCGAAAATAACTATGTTTTCTCAGTGACAATTAAAAATACGAAAAGAGATCAAAAGTTAGTTGCTGAAAGTCACTCTCTTATCATCAGTTATTAGTAATTGAATGGGATTCATTTCGAAATGAAAAGAATAATTGGGAGTGAAGTCATTTGTATAAAAGTGAAATAGAGAAAAATTTATGTTGTAATACATTCTTTGAAGTTTCTTTTATTAAAAAATGAAAATAGTAATAGTGAAAAAGTCCATGTACTCTACCTATATAAATTAAAACATTAAGTTTTGAAACTTACATCAATTTTGACTGCTCTTGTTCCATTCTCGGCGAGTCTTTTGAATATTCTCTCCTGACGAAGTTTTGAACTGCGACTCCAACTTGGGAGGTACGAGTCTTCTTCTGACGTGGCAGTCATTGACTCGAAAACATGCAAAATACTTAATTCCTTAATGATTCTTTTATTTTTAATTTTCCTTACATCAATACGCTTTTATATATATATATATATATATATATATATATATATATATATATATATATATATATATATATATATATATATATATATATATATATATATATATATATATATATATATATATATATATATATATATATATATATATATATATATATATATATATATATATATATATATAGGTCAGACTGCACTTGAACATACTTAAATATTAAAAAAACTACTGAACGTACGTAAAAAAGGAAAACATTTTTGGAATCCTTGTCGAATTTTAGGTAGGAAAATTATAAAATATTTGAAAATAAATTTTAAAAAAATGATTGTGTACGGTTAAGTGATGATCTAACAAAACTAATTCGACTTATTTAACCTGAACGAGCGAAGATGGCAGTTGTATACAAGCCTAACTGATTTATTACAATAAAAAAGTAAATATTTACTTACGTATATATATATATATATATTATATATATTATATATATATATATATATATATATATATATATATATATATTATATATATATATTATACATATATATTTATAACATCTTTTGCCATTTTCTTAGTCATTAGCGAAATTTAAGTTATTCAAATTTCGGAAAATTTACTTTAAAAAAAGTGACATTGTCAGACGTACGATTCTTTCAAGCCTTATAAAAAATTAAAATTTACTTACGTAATTAAATTATTATAAGAATTTATTTTTTATTTCCCAATTTTTCCTACCAAAAATTCGACAAGGATTCCAAAATATAATACTTTTTTACGTACGTTTAGTAGTTTTTGTAATATTTAAATATGTTAAAGTGGAGTCTGGATATATATATATATATATATATATATATATATATATATATATATATATATATATATATATATATATATATATATATATATATATATATATATATATATATATATATATATATATATATATATATATATATATGGCGTGGGATGAAGTTGTTGGGAGCATTAGTCTGTGTTGTGAAGCAGAATTACATTCTCTCCCTCCTTAAAATCTCAGTCATTATATGAACTTTATATATGTGATGTTCACTTAGGTTACCGAAAAGATTCGAGCCTATATATATATATATATATATATATATATATATATATATATATATATATATATATATATATATATATATATATATATATATATATATATATATATATATATATATATATATATATATATATATATATATATATATATATATATATATTATATATATATATATATATATATATATATATATATATATATATATATATATATATATATATATATATATATATATATATATATATATATATATATATATATATATATATATATATATATATATATATATATATATATATATATATATATATATATATATATATATATATATATAACTAGTTCGATAGTATTTGGAGTGATTTAATATGTTTAACGTGAATATTTTTTCTTCTCTCCTTGTTATTAAGTGTCTTGAAAAAAGTATTTTATTTTTAATCGTGTTTTAATAACTAATTTTATATT
>SEYY01000516.1:115000-122500 GCA_009176605.1 Armadillidium nasatum | reverse complement strand
GAGATTCCAGATGATCCAAAAAGTGAGAGTTGAGAAGGGTTTCAAAGATCTTAGACAGAATACAAGTTGGAGCTATAGAGCGATAGTTGGAAGGATCAGAGCGGCTACCTTTCTTCGGAATAAGCTGGACCAATGCGCGCTTCCAACACTGAGGGAAAGTATTAGTACTGAGGCATAGAGAGTAGAGTTCAACGAGAGACGGAGCCAGCTCAGAAGCACACTCCCTTAAAACTCGGGGAGGAATACCATCAGGGACGCTTGCCTTCATTACCATGTACCTGATCAAATGTAATCACAGGTAAAGGCATGGGACATTCATACTCACTGTATCGAGACATGTCCTCTCATATATATATATATATATATATATATATATATATATATATATATATATATATATATATATATATATATATATATAAAATTTATGATCTGACTGTCGTCGAGAGTGGATGTACTTGGAAGCAGATATGAAGAAAATAAGTTAGAAGCAGGATAAGGAAGACAGAAGAGAAGAGAAGAGAAGAAAAGGGAGCACTACTGGGTCTAAAGCTTCGAGATCATCTTCATAAGATTGCTTAGTTTGTTTAGCTTATGCTTGAAGAATAATATTGAACAAAGTTTATAAAAGAAAAATTTGATTTTTGTTATAATATTTTTTTGAAAGTAAATTTAAAAAAAGTTAATAAAATAATTTTTTTAATAATATGTGTTAAAGCAACACATTTTCGATGAAACGTACTTTCGGCAGTTAAATGGAAATGTAAATATTAAAAGAAAAAATGAGTTTGGAATATAAGTAACTTTTGGTCGATAAAGGATGGTGGCTATTTCAACGCAGTCAGGGCAAACGAAGAATGGTTCTTCTCATGGTTCTAGAGACTGGGAACCCTTTATAACCAGTTTTTCTCTCTTCCCACGTACGGTTGCAGGAAAATGAATAAACAATTAAATATTTAATTTTCTGTTGCCTGCTATTTCAAGCTTTAGCATAAAAGCATATTTACTTCAATTTTCTTAAAATTATATAGATAAAGAACAATTAAAATTGTTATCCAACAACTTTTGTGAACCCATCTAATTATAATACGTAGCTTCACATACTCACAAGCATGAAATAAATTCTACTTTGATGTCATTTTCAATATCGTTAATACTATTTTACAAAGTTATATTAAAAGAGAAATACAGCTTAAATTTTCTTTTCAAATGGCAATATATCTTTTATGCAAGGTATAATAAGTGATTAGCCAATAACATGTGACTTACCCGGAAAAACAATGCGGTAACATACTTAATATTACACTTCTGTCGTATTTTCATTACAAGTTTTAAGTTTTATTTTATGACATTCAATTTTTTTTAAATCTTTATTTTTATCTTAGATGACTGTAACTATGTTAGTCCAAAATAAACGTTTTCTAATATTTGTTACATAATAAGCAGAGAGCATCTGGAACTTCTTCGTCACTTTTGATTGAAACTCATATGGCAAATAATTAGCATTATATTTACTTCTTTTCATAGAAACCTGCACAGAACAGGAATAGACAGATTTCTTTTAGGAATAAATTAAAAGAAAAGTTGATTCTAATTTGGGTTCCGCATCCTCGATGTCTTTCATGGGTTTTCAATAGTTTTTCGATTGATTGTAATTTGAATTTTCTATTCCTTTTAATTTCTGTTGTCTCTGAGAAGATTTTGAAGTGAGTCAAAATAAAGTTCATCTGTAACTGCCATTGCATGATTAACTTTGTCTTGTTTTATATTTTCATTTTATAGAGCTTTTAAACAAGTTTTTCTCTTGTCTTTATTAATGTAATTTTGACCATTTTAACTTGGGATTCTCACGTTTTTAAATGAAAAGATTTTATATTTTAAAATAAAAAAAAATTAAATACATATTTTATTGAGTTTATCTTAAACCATTAATAAAATAAAATTTGTTTAAAAATGTAATTATTCTTAATTAATACTTACAAATTGCTTATAAAATTTATTAATTCTGATATTCAGATAGTTGTTCAGGTTTTTTTTTTTTTTTTTTTTTTTTTTTTTTACAGGAATAAAATTTTAAAAAAAAAAAATATTATTATTATTATTATTATTATTATTATTATTATTATTATTATTATTATTATTATTATTATTATTATTATTATGATTATTATTAATTTTTAATTTAAGCAATACTGTATAAAATAATTATATATATATATATATATATATATATATATATATATATATATATATATATATATATATATATATATATATATATATATATATATATATATATATATATATATATATATATATATATATATATATATATATATATATATATATATATATATATATATATATATATATATATATATATATATATATATATATATATATATATATATATATATATATATATATATATATATATATATATATATATATATATATATATATATATATATATATATATATATATATATATATATATATATATATATATATATATATATATATATATATATATATATATATATATATATATATATATATATATATATATATATATATATATATATATAATGAGCCTGTTTTGTGAAGCTGTTTCTGTGATGGTTGTTTGTTGTTTGTGTACGATTGAAGTAGTGTTGTTGAGATTTAATTTTATTCGTCTTCTGATAAAAGAAGTTGAATCTTCGCTGCCACACTCTTCACCGATTTGTCTTCGTCGTACGTGAGCGTTTCGATGTCCTTTCGTGAAAGTGTCTTTAACATAATTTCGCTGCTTTCATTTTTGTTGCTGCATTTCTGTTCAAATAAACTTAGTAAATAAGATAAGCAGTTTTGGTAAATTTTGAAATATCCATTAAAGATGATTAGGAAATAAAAAGAATATTAAAAAAAAATAGTTATCTGATTTATCCATTCGTGTATTTATAAAAGGTTAAAAAATTTATCATAATGTAAGTCTGACTTTTACATAAAAGAAAAAGTTAAATGTGTTAATTAAATTTCAAGGTCTCTCACCTCTAACATATTATTCATTCCTTCCAATGCAACGTGTAGAAGTTGTTTATCAACATTTACACCACTTTTGGAGGATGTATTCATTGCAAGAGATTGAAGTAATCCTTGCTTAATTGTTTCATCAACTTGTTCTTGACTTCCACTTTGGGTCAAGTTAGAAACACACCAAATTGCTTCTTTTCTTACTCGAGGATCATCCTGATGATAATGGTCAACAGCTTTATATAAAATCTTCTTTTTCTAACATTATTTTTATCATTCAGAGATTACGCACAAAAACAATATCTAATTCCCACTCACATATATATATATATATATATATATATATATATATATATATATATATTATATATATATATATATATATATATATATATATATATATATATATATATATAAACCTTTTGAATGATTTTAGCCAACTTTGGGAGTCCATCAGCATCAATTACTTTCTGAATTTGTTCTTCTGAACCTGCTGTGATATTTGAGAGAGCCCAAGCGCAGTCTTTCCGTACATTAGAAGACGGGTGATCAATATGCTTTACCAATAATGGAATGACTCCTGCTTCAATGACCTCATCTGTCTATGGTTTAAAATAAATAAAGAAGACATTCATATCAAAATTGAAGTGTAGCATTTATTAAAGAATAGACGTTTGTACATTTTAGTATATTTTGTGTAATTAAATGCTTGTGTTCATTATTGCATATATGACTATTTTATTTATCTTTATTTTCATAAAATAAAAGACAAATTTAAAAACAACTTTTCCAAATGAAATTTTAAAGTTATGTGTCTAATATGATTATATCAATCATAAGAAATTTGACAATTACAAGAAAACGAAGCTATAAAATGCTTATCCTCAAACAAAATTTCCTCAGGAATATAAAAACTTTTTAAGAAAGAAATAGCAAAGAACATTTTGAAAAACTACTTCAAAATAAACTCGTTTAAAAGAAGAAAAATTGAAGAAAAAGAAGAAACCAAATCAATCAATAGAAAATGATTTAGAGAAGAAAAAGAAAATTTTGCTATGCCCTTGGAAGTAGGACTGCAAAGAAAGGATATTTCTTTCTGGTTCCGACTTTGGATCCAGATCCATAACAGGATCCACCATTTTAAAATTGTCAGGATCAGAAGCCATCATTTAAAAATAATGATGCCCTCATTTCAGCTCACACTCTCAAACCTTATTTTATTTTTTAATAAAAAAATAATTTTTAGATTCCGTTCCTGTTAGGCTTAACCAAAATTTTTTTTCCTGCGGCTGCGGCTGCGGCTGCGGCTCTGCAGTTCTGCGTGTAAGATCTGATAGTAAATCACCTTTATCTTCATTAAAATATAATGTAGCGCAATAAAAGATAATAATATGTATAAAGGAAAACTATTAAAGATAGAAAATTATTTTTCACGAAAACTCTAAAAAAATTATTAAAAAAATTATTTATTATTATTATTATCATCATAATTATTATTATTATTATTATTATTATTATTATTATTATTATTATTATTATTATTATTATTATTATTATTGTTATTATTATTATTATTATTACCTGTTTATTAGTCCCTGTCATTATGTTTCCAAGAGCTCTAATGGCTGGAGTGATTGTTTTCTTGTCGTTTGAGTTTAAAAGATCTTCAATGAGACAATGAAGGAGACCAAGTTTTAAAACTTCTCCAATTTTCTCACTCCCATTGTCACTAATGTAAACCAGCGACCAACATGCATTTACTATATATATATATATATATATATATATATATATATATATATATATATATATATATATATATATATATATATATATATATATATATATATATATATATATATATATATATATATATATATATATATATATTAATAATATGGCGAATATCCGCTTCCTCATTCTCATATGAGAAATATTCAGAAAATCTTTAAAATTGACGTTAGGTTCTGCTCGGATAGGGAAATAAAAAAAAATGCGTCTCTTGAACGCCGAAAATAAGCATAATTTTGAGGATTTACACTTACTGATGTTCTGATTTTGACACACGTTTACATCTTTATAATTGGATGATATCTGAAACATCGTTAAATAACATTCGACTATTTACTATATTCCTTTTGATGATTTTACGACGGTAATAATACGTGTAATTTTTTTTTTTTCTTTTTTTATATCACCTCTGGTGGGCAAAGGCCAGAGGCCTACCAAAATTCCACCAGAGTTGGGGAAAAGACGGAATTCTGGTCAAACTAAAGGCCGACATGTCCCGATACACGACGTTTGAAGGTGTGTAAGTCATAGGAAGTTGGGAAAATAGAAGAAGGGAGTGTGTTCCAGACTTTACCAGTAGAGTACATGTAGGACAGAGCATAGCGGTTAAGCCTGGGGTCAGAGAGTTGGACAGAGAAAGGATGAGACTGTGTGGAAAGTCGAGTCGCACGAGCCCTTCTCAGAGGAGGAGGTATGCAACGAGAGAGTTCAGAAGAGCAGTGTCCATTGTAATAGCGATAGTAAAGAGAGAGTGACGCAACAATTCGACGGGCAGAAAGAGATTGAAGAGAGTTAGTAAGAGCAGGAGAGTTGATGAGACGAAATGCCCTAGACTCTCACCTTCTCTAGGAGAGCTGTATGTGTGGAACCACCCCAGATATGTGAAGCATACTCCATACAGGGGCGAACAACACCCCTATACAGAGCAAGCAACTGGGGTGGAGTGAAGAAATACTGAAGGCGCCTCAGAACACCCAACCTCTTAGAAGCCTGTTTAGAAAGAGAGGTAATGTGATCTTTCCAAGAAAGATCATGAGAAAAGGAAACACCGAGAATATTAAGAACAGATGAAGGTCTGAGTTGAGTGTTTTCGAAGAAGATATCATAGTTGTGTGGAAGATTGTGTCGAGTGGAGAGATGGCGGAATTGAGTTTTGGTGGCATTGAAAACAACCATGTTCTCTCTGCCCCAATTAGAAATACGAGATAGATCAGAGGTCAGCTGCTCCAAGGCAACCCTCCTTGCGTCTAGTAACTGTTGTTGAGGGGTGCCTTTCAAATTGAAAAGAGTAATGAAGGGTGGAGTCATCAGCATAGGAGTGGATAGGAGATGAAGTAACAGAGAGAAGATCATTAATGAATAGTAGAAAAAGTGTTGGGGATAGGACAGATCCTTGAGGAACACCACTATTAATAGATTTAAAGGAAGAGCGATGGCCGTCTACAACAGCTGCTATAGAACGACCGGAAAGGAAATCAGAGAGAAGGTCACAGAGAGAAGGATAGATTCCGAAAGAGGGAAGTTTGGAAATCAAAGCTTTGTGCCAGACTCTATCGAAAGCTTTCGATATGTCTAGCGCAACAGCAAAAGATTCACCGAAATGCCGAAGAGCGGAGGACCAAGAGTCAGAGAGAAGGGAAAGGAGATCACCAGTAGAGCGTTTCTTACGAAAGCCATACTGGCGATCAGAGATAAGATTAGAAGAATTGAGATGTTTCCAAATCTTCCTGTTAAGGATAGATTCGAAAACTTTAGAAAGAACGGAGGTTAAAGAAATTGGACGATAGTTAGAGGGCTGAGAGGGGTCCCCCTTCTTCGGCACAGGCTGAATGAGCGCACGTTTCCAGCAAGAAGGGAAGGTTGAAGTAGAAAGACATAGACGAAAAAGTTTACCAAGGCAGGGTGCAAGCTCGGAAGCACAAGTTTTGAGAACCACAGGAGGGATACCGTCTGGACCGTACGCCTTCTTAGTGTTAAGCTCAGAGAGAGCAGAAATAACGTCTTTAGAAGAGATTATAATTTTAGGCATAAATGAGTTGGAGGGGGTTGGAGGAGAAGGAACAGCTCCGGAATCGTCTAAGGTTGAATTAGAGGCAAAAGTTTGAGAGAAGAGTTCAGCTTTAGAGGAAGGCAAGACGGCAGTTGTACCGTCAGAAGATACTAAAGGAGGGAAAGAGGAAGAAGCAAAGTTAGAGTTGACATTTTTTGCAAAATGCCAGAAAGGGCGTGAGGATGAAGAGCCAGAAAGATTGTTGCATTTTAAGCGGAGAAAGGAGTTTTTAGTATTACGGAGAATAGATTTTGCACGATTCCGAGATGAAATATAAGTTGCATGAGTTTCTGGAGTTTGAAGACGACGGTAATCCCCGAAGGCAGCATCCCTGTGGCGGATAGCACGATAACAAGCAGAGTTAAACCAAGGTTTGTTAGGTTTAGTAGAAGGGAAAGAATATGGAATGTACGCCTCCATGCCAGAGAGAATCACCTCGGTTATGCGCTCAGCACACTCAGAGGGACCTCTCCCAACCGAAAATTATATGAAACGCGAAAATTATATGCTGAGAAAGCAATATTCTGAGTTTAACCTTTAAAAGGGACATCATTGTAATTTTGTTAAGTCAAAAGATTAAAGTTCAGTTCTTGGAAATGTTCACCAACAAGGAACTTCTTCGAAGTCTTCAGCAACGAAGATTT
>SEYY01000516.1:110000-112500 GCA_009176605.1 Armadillidium nasatum | reverse complement strand
TATATATATATATATATATATATATATATATATATATATATATATATATATATATATATATATATATATATATATATATATATATATATATATATATATATATATATATATATATATATAAAGGTAATGACAAAAAAAAATTTCATTACCCTGCAGTGGCATTTGATGAATTTTTTGTTATACATTAATTAAGAATATGCTGATCATTCTTCTGAATTTTTAAAAAATTTCCTGCAGGGTTAGGTTTAAATTTAGAATATAGAGTTTTTTTTGTGCTTTCCTAAAACGTGAGAGTAATTTGGCTTACAAGATTTAAAACTAAAATAAAAAAAAATCAAATAAAGACTTTTATTCATTTTAAAGAAACAAATCTTGCATAACTACCTATTAAATGCTTGATAATAATTAGAATTTGTTTTCTGAAAGAAATTTTATATGCAGACGCTTCTCAATCTTACAAGTTTCCCTTAATTCTTCCACTAGTTTAATTCTCCTTTCAGCAATAATATTTGATCGTGGTATATCAATAACAGTAATTTCTTGGGACCATTGAGTTTTTAAACATTTTTCTGCAGTTTGGATTTAGTTTCCTTAATATTTGACAGTAGTTTGTCATATATGTCATTCTTAAATTTTTTAATTAGAAAACCATATTTTCTGCCAACCAAAAGCTATGAAACTAACTGGGTTTTCAAGTATTTCTCTCCCTTTTGGTAACAAAAAATATGAAATTAAGGAGTAAATATTTATTCTAAATTTAGATACTTACCGAAGGACTTTTTTCTATGAGTTTATGCAAGGGTTTGATGACACCTTCATCTACCACAGCTTGCCAGAGGAAAGGACTGTCGCCAGCGAGGTTGCCAAGTGCCCAAACACATTGATCTGATACACGATTGTAAGGACTACTTAGTAGATGAATGAATTCCGGTATTGCACCTCCCTCTGTTATATATATATATATATATATATATATATATATATATATATATATATATATATATATATATATATATATATATATATATATATATATATATATATATATATATATATATATATATATATATATATATATGTGTGTATAAGAGCTTATATTTTCGTTTCCATTGAACAGTAATTTCCATAGAAAGAGAAGCCCAAAAAGACTAAATGACATTTATTAAGAGCAGCGTTTCGGGAGAAACTCCCATCATCAAGCTGTAATAATAAATTATTCATAATTTACGCCAATTAAAAAAGAAAAACACGTCAAAAAAATAAAAAAAAAAAAAAACATCCCATCGCAAATCAGAGATAAAACTTACCTAACACTTCATGTTCTAAAAGTTATCTGAACCAAGCATTAAAATTAAATAAATATATACATTTTTAAAAGTCATAGTTTGCTTGTATAAAAATGACAACAAGAAAAGAAATAAAAATTCAAAGCAGGATTCAATGATTAATAAATAAGCAATAATTATAATAATATTAATAGTAATAATAATAATAATAATAATAATAATAATAATAATAATAATAATAATAATAATAATAATAATATCCCAACAATAATAACTATAATAAAAACAATAGGAATAAAACACTAAAAGTAATAATAATAATAGTAATAAAACACAAAATAATAATAAGTGATAAAACAAATAATAATCATAATAATAGCACTAAGTTAAAAATAATATTAAAAACAACAATAATAATAATAATATTAAGACTACTAATAATAATAATAATAATATTAATAATAATAATAATAATAATAATAATATGACTAAAATTAATAATAATAATAACAATAATAATAACAATGATAATAATTATAATAATAATGATAATAATAATTCAGTTCACAAAAATTTATTCAGGAAATGGTGCATTTACAGATTTAAAGTTTAAAAGTAGGTGGTCCTATGTTACCAAATTCATTAATGATCTTAATAATAATAATGTGACAGTCCAGTTCTCTGAATGATGATAATAATAATAATAATAATAATAATAATAATAATAATAATAATAATAATAATAATAATAATAATAATAATAATATACAAACAACTTTGACTTTTGAGGATGTATATTTATTTAATTTTAATGCCTTAATCAGTTAATTTTTAGAAAATGAAGTGTTGGGCAATTTTTGGTGATTTTCTCTATTTTTTTGACGTGTTTTTTTTTTTTTTTTTTTTTTTTATTTGGCATAAATTATGAATATTTTATTATTACAACTTGAAGGTGGGAGTTTCTCCCGAAACGTTGCTCCTAATATATGTCCAATAGTCTTTTTGGGCTTCGCTTCATATATATATATATATATATATATATATATATATATATATATATATATATATATATATATATATATATATATATATATATATATATATATATATATATATATATATATATATATATATATATATATATATATATATTTCTTTTTATACCCCTGTTTGAAGCTTAAAATTAGTAATTAGGCACTTATTCACTATATGAG
>SEYY01000516.1:92500-100000 GCA_009176605.1 Armadillidium nasatum | reverse complement strand
TATATATATATATATATATATATATATATATATATATATATATATATATATATATATATATATATATATATATATATATATATATATATATATATATATATATATAAAGTGATGGCATTCGCATTCTCATCCGCAACCGCATCCGCGGAGCATCCTCTTCAAAATTAACATCCGCATCTGCATCCGCCATTTCGAAAATTCAGCATCCACACTTTTGAAAATTTTATATCCGCATCTGCACTTTCGAAAATTCAACATCCGCATCTGCGCTTAACGAAAATTCTAAATCCGCATCTGCATCTGCATCCGCATCCGCAAATGAGAAAATATGACATGCGATCCATCACTAATATATATATATATATATATATATATATATATATATATATATATATATATATATATATATATATATATATATATATATATATATATATATATATATATATATATATATATATATATATATATATATATATATATATATATATATATATATATATATATATATATATATATATATATATATATATATATATATATATATATATGAGCGGCTCCGTAGCTCAGTCGATCGAGCACTCGTGATAGCAAGCGAGAGGTCCAGGGTTCGAGGCCTGGCCGGAGCTGGAAATGTGAGCGGTTTCTCCTTGCGCTTAGCTCCGAATGACTCAGTCGTTAAACGAGTACATCAGTGGAGTGCTCTTGCCACTGATGGGAATAATCTCCGGCATCCGCGAAAGGCCTGGCCCAGCCAGCGGTATCCGCCGTTGGCTCTTGAAACCCAAGGATCCTCCTCGAAAGATTCCACTGACAGGACGAAGTCCTACCTGGGGGAAGATGATTATTTTAAAAAAAAAAAAAAAAAAAAAAAAAAAATATAATATATATATATATATATATATATATATATTATATATATATATATATATATATATATATATATATATATATATATATATATAATATATATATATATATATATAAATATATATATTCAATACAGAGATGGAATTTATGAAAATACTTTTGCATTTTAATTTATTCTCAAAGTTCCAAGTGGAAAACGTATTAATTAACTATGGCTCAATAATATCTTCAGACCCACTCTTCATTTTCCTACAGTACCCAAGCAAAAAATATATTTAAAACTTCTGTATATAGGATCACTTACTTCTCAACTTAATATAAATATTCTTACTATAATTGAAGCTACATTCCCGCAACGACAGTTCATTCTTTTAAATTATAACTCCCTCTCAATTTATAGTTTCTTCAGACACAAAGAATCTCACCCAATGCTTCTCAGATCCTCATTAATTTATTTATTTAAGTGTACCAGCTGTAATGAGGCATTTGTAGGCCAAACTGGTTTACAATTGAAAGCAAAGATTGATAAGCATAGAAGAGTTTCATTTAGAACAGACCATCCTCTTTGCTCTCCTGTACACTCTGCCATAAAAGACCAAGGACATATCCACCCTTTTCCTTCATTAAATTTCTCTATTCTTCAACATGCATCGTAGGATTTTGAAGTTTTATATAGAAAAACTCATTGTCCATCTTTAAATGATCAAGTTTCATCTATTGTCCTTTTCACCTCAATAATGAAGTCCTTTTTCCCAAAATAGTCCATCCTTTTTATCTTTATTTATGTTATTTCAATATTAATATTATTACTTTATTTTTTATCGCTTTATTGCAATTATTATTATTTTAAATATCTTATATATAGTTAATGAATATATATTTTGATTGTATTTTAAAATGGAAATTTGTAAAATTTATTTTGTGCTGAAGATGGACCGAGATACGGTGTTAAACGTTCACAATGTATTAAATGTGTATGTGGAAACCCTTAGTTTTGGCTTTAACCTATCTAATTCGATTAAGGTTCACTAGGAAAGAAGCTATCTCAACTATATATATATATATATATATATATATATATATATATATATATATATATATATATTATATATATATATATATATATATATATATATATATATATATATATATATATATATATATATATATATATATTTATTTATTTCGGTGAATCCTTTGCTATCACGTTGGACATATCGAAATCCTTCGATAGGGTCTGGCACAAAGCTTTGATTTCCAAACTTCACTCTTTCGGAATCTATCCTTCTCTCTGTGATCTCTCTAATTTCCTTTCCGGCCGTTCTATAGTAGCTGTTGTATACTGCCACCGTTCTTCTTTTAAATCTATTAATAATGGTGTTCCTCAGGGTACTGTCGTATCTCCAACATTTTTTCTGATTTTTATTAATGACCTCCTCTGTATGACCCCATCTCCTATCCACTAATATGCTGATGACTCCACCCTTCATTACTCCTTCAAGTTTGAAAGACGTCCATCCCAACAGCAGTTGATAGACTCGAGAATGGTAGCTTTGGAGCAACTAACTTCTGATCTTTCACGTATTTCTAATTGGGGTAGAGAAAACATGGTTGTTTTCACTGCCTCAAAAACTCAGTTCTTCCAACTCTCCACTCGGCACAACCTTCCACACAACTATGGTGTCTTCTTCGGAAACACCCAATTCAAACCTTCAACTGTTCCTAATATTCTTGGCGTATCCTTTTCTCGTGATCTTTCTTGGAAAGATCACATTACTTCTCTTTTTTAAGCAAGCTTCTAAGAGATTGGGTGTTCTGAGGCGTCTTTAGAATTACTTTACGCCACCCCAGTTGCTTGCTCTTTATAGGATTGTTGTTCGCCCCTGTATGGTGTATGCTTCACACATAATTTATACAGCTCTCCTAGAGAAGATTGAGTCTAGGGCTTTTCGTCTCCTCAACTCTCCTGCTCCTACTAACTCCCTCCAATTTCTTTTTGCCCGTCGAATTGTTGCGTCACTCTATTTATATATATATATATATATATATATATATATATATATATATATATATATATATATATATATATATATATATATATATATATATATATATATATATATATATATATATATATATATATATATATATATATATACATATATATATATATATATATATATATATATATATATATATATATATATATATATATATATATATATATATATATATATATATATATATATATATATATATATATATATATATATATATATATATATATATATATATATATATATATATATATTAGGGATGGAGCGATACCCAAAATTTTTACCGATACCGATACCGATACCGATACCAAAAATTACCAGATACCGATACCGATACCGGTATCGGTATCGGAAAATATGCCGATACTACTACCTATACCGATACCGATACCGATACTACTTACTCTTATCCAAAAAAATTGCCGATACCGATACCGTATCGGAAAAAATATGCCGATACTTCACTCCATCCCTAATATATATATATATATATAATATATATATATTATACCTATCACCACCACTCACGGGCATAGCCTTATTCGAGGAGGGGGTTCTAGAACAATAGAAGAGATAAAAACAACCCACACCTAACGCAAATTTCGCAGGTGAGCACAGACGTGAGTCTTAAAGGAATGGAGATTAAATTCAGCAAGAAACACAGAAGATGGAAGAGAATTCCACAAAACAGAGGTGGCTGGAAAGAAGGAGGCACCACAGCGAACAAGCCTGGAGTTGCCTATGTCCACGCAAAATTGATGCGCGGACAAAATATATATATATATATATATATATATATATATATATATATATATATATATATTATATATATTATATATATATATATATATATATATATATATATTACAATGTACACTGCTCTTCTGAACTCTCCCGTCACATACCTCCTCCACTGAGAGAGTTCGTGCGACACGCCTTTTTACACAGTCTCATCCTTTGTCTGTCCAACTCTCGGACCCCAGACTTAACCGCTATGCTCAATCTCACATATTCTCTCCTGGTAAAGTCTGGAACACACTCCCTTTATCTGTTTTTACAATTTCCTTTGACTTTCATACTTTCAACCACCGTGTATCTGTACTTATCGGGCTCGTTCGGCTGAGATAGCATTTTTCCCAGCTCTGGTGGAATTTGGTAGACCTTCGGCCTTTGCCCACGGGACGATATATATATATATATATATATATATATATATATATATATATATATATATATATATATATATATATATATATATATATATATATATATATATATATATTATTTTTGTGATGGTATACTCATTCGCATTCTCATCAAAATTGTTATCCACATCCGCATCCGCATCCGCATCCGCATCCACATTCGCACTTTCGAAAATTTAACATCCGCATCTGCATTTTCGAAAATTCAGCATCCGCATCCTTATCCGCACTTGACGAAAATTCTATATCCGTATCCGCATCCGTATCCGCAAATGAGAAAAAATGACATCCGATCAATCACTAAAATATATATATATATATATATATATATATATATATATATATATATATATATATATATATATATATATATATATATATATATATATATATATATATATATATATATATATATATATATATATATATATATATATATATATATATATATATATATATATATATATATATATATATATATATATATATATATATATATATATATATATATATATATATATATATATATATATATATATATATATATATATATATATATATATATATATATATATATATATATATAATGAAGAATTAAATTTAAGTTTTTTGTTTACCCTTGGAGATCGAGAAGTAGAAAAATGTCTTGATTTTGCTTTCTTTCTTTGCCGGTCATCTCTTTTCTTCCTCTCCTTTTTGTTTGTAGGTGTCGATGTCTTACTATAACAACAACAACAACAACAACAACAACAACAACAACAACAATAATAATAAAAATAATAATAATAATAATAATAATAATAATAATAATAATAATAATAATAATAATAATAATAATAATAACAATACATTTAATTTTTTTTAACTTTGTGTGTACCTGAGAGGAGTAAGTTTGACATTATTTGAAGAAGGGGGTGAAGGCATCATTGAAGTTGTCCTTTTGTCACTCCTGGGCGTCCTCATCGCCTTCGTGAGTTCTTCGAGTCGAGCTCGTCTTGCTCGTATGGCTTCCATCTCACGGAAAAGAAAAAAAGAAAAAGTTCTTTTTAACAAATATTTACAAACATTCTATTTTTTTTTTTTTACTACTAAAATACATCAACGACAACGACAACAACAACTGCTGCTACTACTAATACTATTACTACAACTACTACTATTACTTACTACTACTACTACTACTACTAACTAATAATAATAATAATAATAATAATAAAAATAATAAAATCAAAAAACTTTTATTCAGGTGAAAAGAAAAAACTTACAATAGTGTATAAAATAAGAATTCAAATATATATTTAAAATTTTTTTTTCTTTAACTACTACTACTACTACTACTACTACTACTACTAATAATAATAATAATAATAATAATAATAATAATAATAAAGTATTAGTATTCAAAGTTGACTTACATCAACTTCTTTTGGTTTGGATCCATTTGCAGCGATTCTTTTAGCGATTTTTTCTTGTCTCAATCTGGCAGCCTTGTTGAGCGTCGGAGGGAAAAGACTTTCGATTTTTTTCTTTATTGGCATTTTTAAACGAAAATTTTCTTCACATTTTATTATTTTTATTTAACAATTCAACACTTTAAAAAAAAATAATAAATAACTAAATAAAACATTTTACAAATAAAATATTTTCTAACAATTTCTACTTTTCATTCAATTTATTTCTTGCTAAAAAAATTAGACATTAAAACATTTATTTCATATATATATATATATATATATATATATATATATATATATATATATATATATATATATATATATATATATATATATATATATATATATATATATATATATATATATATATATATATATATATATATATATATATATATATATATATATATATATATATATATATATATATATATATATATATATATATATATATATATATATATATATATATATATATATAGTATATATATATATATATATATATATATATATATATATATATATATATATATATATATATATAAATTTAAGTTTTATGTAGGGTGGGAGAGTGAAACTAATATCGATATATAAAAGTAAAATGTGATTTTTTCTTGTAAGAGAGTGAAGGAAAACTCCAAAAGTGGATTAATTGACTTAGTAACATCTAAACACATTTAAATGACATTTGATTGTTTACATTGATAGCAAATCAAAAAATGTTTTAATGGTATTCATCAGTTAATCGCTGTATTTTGATGAAAGTTTTGACTGCATGAAAAACGTTTTTGTTTCTTGATTCTTGAATGTGATTGCGGCGTCGCGTGTCTTCAGTGTTCATTTTGCGTGTCAACAGACAAAACCAAGTCAACTTTTGCACGAAAGTTTTATCAAGCGCTTGTTAAAGATAATTGTTTCTTCTTTCTTCCTCCCTTATTCCCTCATTTCCTCATTCTCTCTTTCTCTCTTTCATTCCTTCTTCTTTTCTTTCTTTAAAAAATTGATTTTAGAAAACGTTTTGTTTTCTGTTCTTCTATTCTCTCTCTCTCTCTCTCTCTCTCTCTCTCTCTCTCTCTCTATATATATATATATATATATATATATATATATATATATATATATATATATATATATATATATATATATATATATATATATATATATATATATATATATATATATGAGAAGAAGTATGATGAGATGAGAAGAAAGTGAAAAAGAGAAAGATAGCTCATACATCATTTATCAAAAATATTGGATGTATTGATTTGAAGTTTAGGTATATCTATACCTATTCTACACTAAAGTAAATAATAAATAAATAAATTAATCTTTATTTAGAAGATTAATAATATGTGAAAATAGATTTTGATTTTGTTATGATACTCTTGTTAAATTTGTGACAAAAAATGTAAGTGATGTTAATAAGGGAAATAGAATGTTAAAATTGCCCTTCATTATCCCTTAAGAATTCAATACTTATTATAACATTTTAAGATAATGCACTTTAGTCACTGCTTTAACATCATGCATTTTTGAACTTTCGTTGCATGAAGTCATGATAATAAACATATATATATATATATATATATATATATATATATATATATATATATATATATATATATATATATATATATATATATATATATATATATATATATATATATTAAGGGGTATTTATACCCTCTGGTTTTAGGAGAGAGGCTATGACAGTCATGATAGGATTTTAATATTTTATGTTTTAATCTTTTCTTTTCTGTTCACAAATTTTCTTTCATTTCCAAATATTTTCTCTTGAGTTATTAATAAGTATTTGAGACCAATCAACAAACCCACAAGTATTAAAAAAATTAGCTGTGTGGTTAAATTTGTCTATTTTCTCAGAAATGTGTCTCGGTCTTAATGAATTGA
>SEYY01000516.1:65000-70000 GCA_009176605.1 Armadillidium nasatum | reverse complement strand
TTAACAAAATAAATGAAAAATACTTTTCTAAAAATAATTTTATTCGTTTTAAAAGTCGAAGCAAAGGTTAACGAACGAAGCACAAATTTCAATCCATATTCATTAGATTAAAGGATAAAAATTCCATGCTCATTCTTATATATATATATATATATATATATATATATATATATATATATATATATATATATATATATATATATATATATATATATATTATATATATATATATATATATATATATATATATATATATATATATATATATATATATATATATATATATATATATATATATATATATATATATATATATATATATATATATATATATATATATATATATATATATATATATATATATATATATATATATATATATATATATATATATATATATATATATATATATATATATATATATATATATATATATATATATATATATATATATATATATATATATATATATATATATATATATATATATATATATATATATATATATATATATATATATATATATATATATATATATATATATATATATATATATATATATATATATATATATATATATATATATATATATATATATATATATATATATATATATATATATATATATATATATATATATATATATATATATATATATATATGTGTGTGTGTGTGTGTGTGTGTGTGTATGTGTATGCGTACGTATGAGTATGCTTGCTCACAACATTTGCATATAAGTATATAATAACAATGCTGGAACATTTTAGAAAATGAATTGGTTAGTAAAAAATTAAGTGTTTGAAACTTCACATTTTAGATTACAAATTGTTTGTCGTGTGTATATTTCTTGTCGCAAATAAAGTAATTTTATTTTACATGAGTAATGTCTTTTTTAAGATTGTTTGTGAACTTTGTTTTGCTTTGAAACTGAGGTTTCATAGTCTGAGGTTATTTGTCGTCTCTTCAGGCAAATAAAACTGCTTTCAGAATCAAGTTTGGTTGGTTTTGCCTTATTAAGAATTTGAGTATCTGCAAACTGGTTGGTCTGAACAATGTTTTGAGAAACACGTGCTGAACAAATGGTGTTTTCAATACCTTGATATCTGATATTTCAATGAGTTAGATTGATAGTAAGATAACCTGTCTGTCAGAATACCTCTTGAGCATTTTTATCAGGGCAAAGAATTGCCACAGGAGGTTCTACAACTTATTCATCTAAACAGGCGTCCAGGAATCACATGCATTTATGGACAGCGAGAGTATTTAGAGATGACAAGCACATCTTTAAGAGGAGTTGAGAATAAAACAAAAATTTAAAGATTAAAATAAATAAAGAATAATATTCAGTAGCAAAAAAATATTGATAATAATTTTAAGATCGAGAAATTACTCTTAATTTAAAAATAGCCTTTAAATTTACACTTAAAAACTGTGCACAAAAAACTAAAATTTGTTGATTTATCAGGTCAATATAAAATATTTTTGAATCTAACTGTAAACTGGAGGAAAAATGTGCTCAGGGCTAGCCAATCAATTTTTAAAATGATAAAGTATACATTTTAATATACCTTTTATATATATATATATATATATATATATATATATATATATATATATATATATATATATATATATATATATATATATATATATATATATATATATATATATATATATATATATATATATATATATATATATATATATATATATATATATATATATATATATATATATATATATATATATATATATATATATATATATATATATATATATATATCACTTCTAGTGAGAATGGACCACCAGAGTTGGAGAATATTGACTGACAGACTGTTTGAAAGTGCATTAGTCAAAGAGAGTGAGAATGATAGGAAGAAAAGTCTTCAAGACTTTACCTACAGAGAACAAATAAAAGCTAAGTTAGTCATATCGATGAACAGAGAAAGGTTGAGATTGTGTGGATAGAAATAGTAAGAAAACTCCATTAAAGAAGGAGATACAAGATTTGAGAGTTTAAAATGTACTTTGTAATAACTATTGTAGAAGTAGAAATACGCAGCAGTTTGAAGGCTAGAAAGAAATTGGAGAGTTAGTGAAAAACAGAAGTATTGGTAAGGAGATTAGTCACTTTACTCTTTAAAGAAAATCTGTATGAATAGAAGCACCAATAGAGGGAAAGTAGTTATTGTGGTTTAAAGAAATTCAACAGGTTTCTCAAAACACCTAACCTCTACTTAGAAGTGTAATAATTCTAAGAAAAGTCAAGAAAAAAGAAGATGTCATTGATATTAAAAGACAGAAGAAGGTAGAAATGCAAGAATTGTTATAGTTCAATTGAATTTTATGACGAGAAGATTGGTGAAGGAACTGCGTTTTTAAATCACTAAAAACAAAACTTTTAGCTCTACATCAATGAGAAATACTATAAAGATTAAAGGTAAGTTATTGCGATACATTCTCCTGTCAAGAACTATTTGTTGTTGCATGGGATGCTTTTCAAAATGAAAATAGCAATGAAAGGTAGAGTCATCAGCATAAGAGTTGAAAAGTGATGAAATGACAATAGAAGGCAATTGATGAAAGTTGAGAATAAAAAGAGCAAAAATTCAGTAATTCATTAAATTGTTAAACATAAATGAAGTGGAGAGAGTTGGGAAATTAAAAATATATTCGGAGTCTTCTAGAGTGGAATTAAAGGCAAAAGTTTGGACTAAGAATTCAGCTTTTACAAAAAGTATGACAGGAGTAGTACCGTTGAAATACCAGGATAGTTTTTTAAAGGAAATTTTGGTATCACGTAGAAAGATTTTGAACGATTTTGGATTGAAATATTTAGAATAAGTTTCAGAAATTTGAAGACGCATTCTGAAAGCAGCTCCCCTACGACAAATAGCATTAGAACAAGAATTATAAAATGAAGATTTTTGAGTTTTAGCTGAAAATTGAAATGAAATCCATTTTTCCTTGAAAAGAGAATCACCTCTTTAAAACATGCTGCATTCTCAGAGGGGCCTCTGCTGCAGAAGTAGTAACAATTTCCCCACCCACCCACCCCAAAAAAGTACTACAGAATATCCAAGAAGTTAACATCACCAAATTGAACAAAACATTTACTCGCAAAAGTCAGAGGGAATTCCTGCGTAAATTTTAAAAAAGAGAACAGGATACAAAGATAAGGATAAAGTTAGAGGAACCTCTTGGAGAAAAGAGTTTTATAGTTTAAGGAAAATTGTTAGATCTCAAGAAAAGTTCTATTATGTTAGGATCATCTCCAAGATGAACAATGGTGAAGATTAGGAGTTGTACCAATTTTAAATGGTTGTTAAGGATGGAAAATTAATAGGTAAAGATAAAGCCATTAGTGATGGTTTAAAAAAAATTTAGAACGAGAATTTCAGAGATATAAGAATCCTAAAGAATGCGTAGTGGTTTGGAGTTTAGGTAGTCAAAGAATGTAGGATAATCAGTATAGTTAGAAAATAGATAGATAGAACAGATGAATTCGGTGGTATATAGGCAAGAGAATCGAGGACATTTAGGAAAAGATAAAAAAATTCCAAATTAGTAACACGAGATTGTTCAGTGTTGTTCCCCACTTATGCACATCATTTAATTCAAGATGAATGTTAAGAATAGAGGTATTAAGAAGGAACAGAGTAGAGTTTTCTGTAGATTATTAAAACACCTGATTTAAACTGATTTAAAGCCAGGAATAAAGGGTGATATGGTTTTCAACTAAAAGGACGTAAAATGCATATATATATATATATATATATATATATATATATATATATATATATATATATATATAATATATATATATTATATATATATATATATATATTATTCTTTTTTAGATGTTGTGAGGGCTGACCACTCCCGGGGTGGGCTCTTTTCAAGGAGGGGCATAATTAAGGACTTAAGAAAAGGAAGGGAAAAATTTTTTTTGGACAGAAAGGAAAAGACAGTGAAAGAAACAATGAATTATAAATTTACGTCTACAACAATCACTTTAGAAGAAAAAAAAATCAAAAAAAAAAAAAAAAAAAAAAAAAAAAAAAAAAAAGATAAAAAAAAAAAAAAAAAAAAAAAAAAAAAAAAATCTCAACATTTATTTAGTGGCATTAACATCATCACCGGAGACGTAGGACTCCCGAATAATGATGTTGGGATGATTGGAGGGATGATAAACTTGCAATATCCTCTCTAAAACATCAAGGTCGCGAAATTTGATTTGAGGACAATTTTTTTTTTTTTTTTGTTACAAAATTTATTTGCCGTTAATATTACTTGTAATATATATATATATATATATATATATATATATATATATATATATATATATATATATATATATATATATATATATATATATATATATATATATATATATATATATATATATATATATATATATATATATATATATATATATATATTATATTACACTACACTCGAGATGTAATGATGGTACTTGAATAAATTTAATAATTTTTTCTTGAATTTTTTAAAAGAGTGTAATTTCAAATATGATTTTAAGAAATTTAAAGAATAAAATTGATGCTGATCGAAAACAACAATGATTTCACCTTACAGAAAATTGCCTTTTGTGAACCACTTCAAACAAAATTATATATTATTATTTCATTTGCATGCAATCATCTCTTTACTATTATACGTATTATTTTATCCTGAATATATATATATATATATATATATATATATATATATATATATATATATATATATATATATATATATATATATATATATATATATATATATATATATATATATATATATATATATATATATTCTTTCCCTTCCACTAAACCTAATAAACCTTGGTTTAACTCTGCTTGTTCTCGTGTTATCCGTAGCAGGGATGCTGACTTCATGGATTACAGTCGTCTTCAAACTCCAGAAACTCATTCAATTTATATTTCATCCCGGAATCGTGCAAAATCTATTCTTCAAGATACAAAAACTCTTTTCTC
>SEYY01000516.1:22500-55000 GCA_009176605.1 Armadillidium nasatum | reverse complement strand
TAATAATAATAATAATAATAATAATAATAACAACATGTGAGGCAATTTGGAATATAAACAAGGAGAAATGGTTCCCAAAGAATTTCGTGGTAAAACACACCTCTTCTAATGAATATTTCTCGGTATTTTTTAATTTTTTAAAGTTGAAGTTTTTCTCTTGCATCTGAGAGGCGTTTGAGAAAGGATTAAGGATCGGCTTATTGGATTTCAAGAAAATAAAAGGAAGGCGTATGATTCGATAAGAAAATTATCACAAATAGTTCAATTATGCGTGAAATTGCTTCATCTTATATGGTTCTTAAACATGAAATGCTTTTATTAAAAAATAAAAAAAAATATAAAAAAAATAAAAAAATATAAAACAAACAAATAAAATGCATACTGAATGACCAAGTATTTGCATTACTCAAAAAATCTCCTTTGATAACAAAGAGATTTATTATCAGAGATTTCATACTCTCATTTGATCAAAATAATTTGCAGAGTCAAATACAAATTTTCATTGTCGTTAAGATGAAAATAAATTGAAGTAAAAAATAATGACGTGTTTGACATACCTAAACATCATACTTTAGATTCTTTTTTTATTTATCGTTTATTAAATATTCTTTTAACTATTTAATGAAACACCTTTAACTATTAAAATAGATAATAAAATAATTAATAATATATATATATATATATATATATATATATATATATATATATATATATATATATATATATATATATATATATATATATATATATATATTATATATATATATATATATATATATATATATATTATATATATAATATATCATATATATATATATATATATATATATATATATATATATATATATATATATATATATATATATATATATATATATATATATATATATATATATATATATATATATATATATATATATATGTGTGAAAGAGTTTAGATTAGTTATGATTTAGTCTAGGAAAAGAAAAAGAAAAAAAGAACTGATTGACTTAAGTGTCGGAATTGTAAAGAGTAAAAAGGGCGTCTTGAAGTATTTCCGTCAGTTCTTATCTTCGAGACATTGACCCGACCCACTCGACCCGAACAGAAAGGATCCCATCAAAAATAAAAGGAAAATTTGGGTATGGAGAAGGCAGTTGAAAAGCCATATTGGAGGTGGGTATATTTGTTTTCATTTCAAATTCTTTTAATTTCATATCCTCACAAAAGAGAATCATTTCCCAATATTAGCAATTCATTAATTATTCATTTCTCTTAACTTCATCCATTTTCTAATTTCTTCCTAATTTATTTCTATTATATATATATATAATATATATTATATATATATATATATATATATATATATATATATATATATATATATATATATATATATATATATATATATATATATATATATATATATATATATATATAATATATATATATATATATATAATTTATATTAATATTATATATATATATATAATATATATATATATATATTATATATTATATATATATATATATATATATATATATATATATATATATATATATATATATATATATATATATATATATATATATATATATATATAATATATATATTGTGTTAGCTAGTTTTGTTTGAAGGTATTTTGGGAAGATTTGTTTCGTGCTTGTCTCTTTTTATAAAATCAAATTTTCTCAAATACAAAAACCATTTTACGAATTGGAACAAGAGTTAATGTCTTCACTACAGCAACGAAAAAGATCTTCTTCTTCTTCTTCTTCTTCTTCTTCTTCTTCTTCTTCTTCTTCTTCTTCTTCTTCTTCTTCTTCTTCTTCTTATTATTATTATTATTATTATTATTATTATTATTATTATTATTATTATTATTATTATTATTATTATTATTATTATTATTATTATTATTATTATTATTATTATTATTATTATTATTATTATTATTAAAGGTATCAAAATAAACCTTTTTGAGAAGAAGGTTTTCCTTCTTTTAAAAGCTATTCGATGACAACAAGACCCACCCAATGTAACATTTACATTTCATTTTCATAATATTTAACATTTAAGAAGCTTTCTTTCATATTAAAATCGTTATCATATATATATATATAATATAGATAATTATATATATATATATATATATATATATATATATATATATATATATATATATATATATATATATATATATATATATATATATATATATATATATATATATATATATATATATATATATATATATATATATATATATATAATGAATATAAATAAAGGAATCCTATTTTGGAGCTGAATAAGCCAGAATAATAGTTTGGGTTCTAACTTAAAACATTTCTATTTTTCAGTAAAAGATAAAAATGACACTGACACAAAATATAAAATGTTAAAACTAAAAATTTATTTTATTTTTTGCATTCGAAAAAATGAAATTAAGCTTTATTCCTTTGGGATGATTAATATGGGTGTGCAGTAGACACTCCTTTCTTCAACACACCACATACGCTATTACTCAGTATACCCTCTTTTTCCAACTTATTTTAATATGAGCAGTTTAACGTAGCCTCTGGAAAGCCAAGAGGAGAGACTTCCATTAATTGATTCTCTTCCATCCCTCGTAATAACATCACGTGGGAGTTGACATTCTACTGTAACAGGATTAAAAGATGACGTATTTGAAACAAAGATGGGAGAAACAGAAAAACAAGCTTGGAGAGCATTCAAAGACTTTGTGAAAATCTTCTTTGGGAACATGAAAGATCCATATTACAAAAATATTGTTCAAAATATGTTAAGAACGTTGAAAGACTTGGGTTGCAACATGAACGTTAAAGTTCGTTTTTTACATTCACATCTGGATTAACTCCTAGACAATCTAGGAGCTGTGAATGAAGAATAATGTGAGCAATTTCACCAAGTTATAAAGAAAATGGAAAGAAGCTATCAGGGAAGATGGAATGTCAGTATGACAGACTGTTACTGCTGGATACTAAGGAGGGACGATCCACTTACAGAGCACAAAAGGAAGAGTACTAAAAGATCCATCGACGAAAACAGGAAATTATATTATGAAGACTAAGACTGATTTTAAATGATATTTTTATACTTTTGCCTTATTTTAGCTTCATATTTTAAACTCTTTATTCCTATTCCAGCGTTAAAAATTAATTTTACTTATTAAACTCTGGTGTTTGTTTTTAAAACTTTATACCCATTTTGTAAATAACTATGTAAAAAAAAAAAACCGAGGTCATATTTGAAATCCGGGAAACAAATCCAAAATAATTAAAGACCCAGAAGTGAAGACAATTTTCCAAAAGTTAAATTTTGGAGTCCTGTGCAATTATTATTGGACTCGATGGAACAAAAAGAAGAACAATTTTTATTTTTATTGTCAGGATTTGAGAGTTCAGAATAACATTTAATTAATTTTTAAATTTTTGCAACTATCAAAATTTTTTTTCATTATTTTACAATTTTAACTGTCAGAAATCTTTTTTTCAAATTTGAAGTGAACATTCAATACATGACTAGCATGCTTCGCATGCACCATACTAATATATATATATATATATATATATATATATATATATATATATATATATATATATATATATATATATATATATATATATATATATATATATATATATATATATATATATATATATATATATATATATATATATAATATAAATTTTTACCTTTTAAAATTTTAAAAAAAGGAGCAATGCTGTTTATATATATATATATATATATATATATATATATATATATATATATATATATATATATATATATATATATATATATATATATATATATATATATATATATATATATATATATATATATATATATATATATATATATATATATATATATATAAATTTTGTAAATAATTAAGCAATTGTATTGAAATGAGGTAAATAATGTAGTAGTAAATGTCTGTTAGAGGAAGGAAAAGTTTCCGATTTTTCGATTAAAAACTAAAATTATTTTATTGCATGAAACCGATTTAGGAGATATTTTGAAACAGTAGAACAAATTGAATTCTATTATTATTATTATTATTATTATTATTATTATTATTATTATTATTATTATTATTATTATTATTATTATTATTATTTATATTTTAATTTTTTTTTTTTTTTTTTTTTTTTTATTAAAAAATATTAATTAAAGCATTATTATTATTATTGTTATTATTATAATAACTTTGTATTATAATTAATTATAATAATAATAATAATATAATTATTATTAGTAGTAGTAGTATAATTAGTGTTATTTTTAATAATATTATATTATTGCTATTATTAATATTATTAGTATAACTATTATTATTTTTATTATTATTGTCATTATTATTATTACTATTATTATTATAATTATTATTTATTATTATTATTATTATTATTATTATTATTATTATCATTATTATTATTATGTTATTATTATTAATTATTATTATTATTATTATTTTTATTATTATTATTATTATTACTAACGAAACATTTTGAGATGGGGGAACTAAGAGTTGGAAATAGTTTTAATATGACTAGTGGAGTTTGCAAAAGATTTGAAGGTATAACCTTTATGAAGGTTAAGGACATAAAAAGGAATGCGGTTTCCTCCAGTGGCAGAAACTAGTTTGTTCCAAGCTTAAAAGGACGCGTCGTTGTTGTCACTGAACTGTCCGTTTGGGAAAAGCAAATTATAGATGAACCTTCGTTCAATGTCCGACAAACGCAACGCCGTCCATTTCAATCACATAAAATAAGTAAAGGAAAAAACAAAAAAAAAATATATATATATATATATATATATATATATATATATATATATATATATATATATATATATATATATATATATATATATATATATATATATATATATTATATATATATATATATATATATATATATATATATATATATATATATATATATATATATATATATATATATATATATATATATATATATATATATATTTTTTTTTTTTTTTTTTTTTTTTTTTTTATTATCTCCTCTGGTGGGCAAATGTCAGAGGCCTACCAAAATTCCACCAGAGTTGGGGGGAAAAGTCGGAAACCTGGTCAAATTAGCCGACATGACCTGATACACGGCGTTTGAAAGGTGTGTAAGTCATAGGAAGTTGGGAAAATAGATGAAGGGAGTGTGTTCCAGACTTTACCAGTAGAGTACATGTAAGATTGAGCATAGCGGTTAAGTCTGGGGTCAGAGAGTTGGACAGAGAAAGGATGAGACTGTGTAGAAAGACGAGTCGCACGAGCCCTTCTTAATGGAGGAGGTATGCGACGAGAGAGTTCAGAAGAGCAGTGTCCATTGTAATAGCGATAGTAAGAGAGAGTGACGCAACAATTCGACGGGCAGAAAGAGATTGGAAGAGAGTTAGTAAGAGCAGGAGAGTTGATAAGACGAAATGCTCTAGACTCCACCTTTTCCAGGAGAGCTGTGTGTGTGGAACCACCCCAGATGTGTGAAGCATACTCCATACAGGGGCGAACAACACCCCTATACAGAGCAAGCAACTGGGGTGGAGTGAAGAAATACTGAAGGCGCCTCAGAACACCCAACCTCTTAGAAGCTTGTTTAGAAAGAGAGGTAATGTGATCTTTCCAAGAAAGATCACGAGAAAAAGAAACACCGAGAATATTAAGGAGAGATGAAGGTTTGAGTTGAGTGTTTTCGAAGAAGATATCATAGTTGTGTGGAAGATTGTGTCGAGTAGAGAGATGGAGGAATTGAGTTTTTGAGGCATTGAAAACAACCATGTTCTCTCTGCCCCAATTGGAAATACGAGATAGATCAGAGGTTAGTTGCTCCAAGGCCACCCTCCTTGCGTCTATTAACTGTTGTTGGGAGGGGCGTCTTTCAAAATGAAAAGAGTAATGAAGGGTGGAGTCATCAGCATAGGAGTGGATAGGAGATGAAGTAATAGAGAGAAGTCATTAATGAAAAACAGAAAAAGTGTTGGGGATAGGACAGATCCTTGAGGAACACCACTATTAATAGATTTAAAGGATGAACGGTGGCCGTCTACAACAGCTGCTATAGAACGACCCGAAAGGAAATCAGAGAGAAGGTCACAGAGAGAAGGATAGATTCCGAAAGAGGGAAGTTTGGAAATCAAAGCTTTGTGCCAGACTCTATCGAAAGCTTTCGATATGTCCAGCGCAACAGCAAAAGATTCACCGAAATGCCGAAGAGCGGAGGACCAAGAGTCAGAGAGAAGGGAAAGAAGATCACCAGTAGAGCGTTTCTTTACGAAAGCCATACTGGCGATCAGAGATAAGATTAGAAGAATTGAGATGTTTCCAAATCTTCCTGTTAAGGATAGATTCGAAAACTTTAGAAAGAACGGAGGTTAAAGAAATGGACGATAGTTAGAGGGCTGAGAGGGGTCCCCCTTCTTCGGCACAGGCTGAATGAGCGCACGTTTCCAGCAAGAAGGGAAGGTTGAAGTAGAAAGACATAGACGAAATAGTTTACCAAGGCAGGGTGCAAGCTCGGAAGCACAAGTTTTGAGAACCACAGGAGGGATACCATCAGGACCGTACGCCTTCTTAGTGTTAAGCTCAGAGAGAGCAGAAATGACGTCTTTAGAAGAAATTACAATTTTAGGCATAAATGAGTTGGAGGGGGTTGAAGGAGTAGGAACAGCTCCGGAATCGTCTAAGGTTGAATTAAGAAGCAAAAGTTTGAGCGAAGAGTTCAGCTTTAGAGGAAGGCAAAACGGCAGTTGTACCGTCAGAAGATACTAGAGGAGGGAAAGAGGAAGAAGCAAAGTTAGAGTTGACATTTTTTGCAAAATGCCAGAAAGGGCGAGAGGAAGAGGAGCCAGAAAGATTATTGCATTTTGACGGAGAAAAGAGTTTTTAGTATCTCGAAGAATAGATTTTGCACGATTCCGGGATGAAATATAAGTTGCATGAGTTTCTGGAGTTTGAAGACGACGGTAGTCCCTGAAGGCAGCATCCCTGCGGCGGATAGCACGAGAACAAGCAGAGTTAAACCAAGGTTTGTTAGGTTTAGTAGAAGGGAAAGAATATGGAATGTACGCCTCCATGCCAGAGAGAATCACCTCGGTTATGCGCTCAGCACACTCCAGAGGGACCCCTCCCACGGAAACAGTAATCATTCCATGGAAAATCAGAGAAGTACAACCGCAAGTCAGACCAGTTAGTGGCACCGAAATGCCAGAAACGTCTCCTCGCCGAAGGCGGGGGCCGTTCTTGCGGAAGACTTGAAGAGACAGGACAAGATACGGAGATAAGAAGGTGATCGGATGAACCCAGAGGAGGAAAGAGTTTAACAGTATAAGGAGAAGGATTAGAAGTTAGGAAAAAAGATCAAGTATGTTGGGTTCATCACCAAGACGGTCAGGGATACGGGTAGGGAGTTGCACCAACTGCTCAAGGTTCTGGATATCTGGATAGAAAAGTCGTAGGCGAGTTCACCAGCTGGATCATGAGAACTAGATGAAAGCCATTGGCGGTGGTGAACATTGAAATCACCTAAATATGATGATTTCGGAGAAAGGGAGAAGAAGAAAGAATGTGTTCTATTTTGGAGTTAAGATAGTCGAAGAATTTTGGATAGTCTGTAGAGTTAGGAGATAAGTAGACAGAACAAATAAATTTAGTTGTAGAGTTGCAAGAAAGTTTAAGCCATAAAGTAGAGAATTCAGAAGACTCCAAATTAGAGACACGAGAACAGACAACATCGTTGCGCACATATGCGCAACATCCGCCTTTGGCTGAAAATTGAGGATAGAGACAGTAGGAGGAAACAGAGTAGGGTTTGCTGTCAGAGCACTCAAACACCTGAGTTTCGGTTAAGAATAAGAGATGAGGTCTAGAAGAAGAGAGGTGGTGTTCGACAAAGTGGAAATTAGTAAAAGACCGCGAATGTTGCAGAAAGTTAATGAAAAAAGAAGATCGTGCACCAGGGCAAGCCGGCATAGAGGTCTTGGTGGCACCAACCCCATCACCGGAGGCCACCAACTCCCAAGTGGTGATGGGGGAAGGAGTGGATGAGGGGCATTCTTTGGATGCCGCCCCTCGTAGCATCTCCGAGGCAGTTTACGTTTCGCCATTTTTCTTTTGCATATTAAAGGTAATGTAGGTGTAAGCGCTTGTAAATTTGTAGGAACGTGAGAAGGGAGTTGGGGGAAGGAGAAGTGGGAGCATAGACACTCCCATGTGGGACGAGGGTACACTAGAGACCCTCTGAGAAGGTGAAACGCGAAAAGGAACGAACCAAAGGGCAACGGAGTGAAAGGGGAATGGTCTAGCCCACCCTATCACTCCGCGGTTAAGCCCAAGTGGGGGGTACTTTCATCGCTTCGGATGGCGCTACATCCTCCCCCTATATATATATATATATATATATATATATATATATATATATATATATATATATATATATATATATATATATATATATATATATATATATATATAATAGAGAATCTTTCGTTCTTATTTACAACCTGAATTAGAAAAATCAATCTATTCTCTTTATAGTAATTTAGTGGTTTATGTTTCATTTGGTGAAAATGCGAGTGATAAAATATTTCCTTTTTACCCTTTTTCTTTAATAGCATTCGTGAATATTGGCATTTTTGTCAAACTAAAAGCATAATGTAAATTTAGATCGTTAACTATTTTATTTCAAATCACACAAACTATTCGTCATTCCTATTTTCTAGCAAGACAACTTTTATTCAATTCTCTCTCTCTCTCTCTCTCTCTCTCTCTCTCTCTCTCTATATATATATATATATATATATATATATATATATATATATATATATATATATATATATATATATATATATATATATATATATATATATATATATATATATATATATATATATATATATATATATATATATATATATATATATATATATATATATATATATATATATATATATATATATATATATATATATATATATATATATATATATATATATATATATATATATATATATATATATTTCTATATATATATATATATATATATATATATATATATATATATATATATATATATATATATATATATATATATATATATATATATATATATATATATATATATATATATATATATATATATATATATATATATATATATATATATATATATATATATATATATATATATATATATATATATATATTATATTGCCTCCTCTGGTGGGCAAAGGCCAGAGACTTGACTTACTAATTTCTACCAGAGTTGGGAAAATATGGGAACCTGGTCGTTAAAGACAGACATGTTTGCATACACGACTTTGGAAAGTGTGCAAGTCAAAGGAAGTTCGGAAACGCATAAAGGGAGTGTGATCATGACTTTACCAGTAGAGTTCATGTAAGATTGAGAGTTTTACAGAGAAAGGATGAGGGTATGTAAAAAAGCGAGTAGCAAGAGCCCTCCTCAATGGAGGAGGTATATGACGGAAAAGTTCAGAAGAGCAGTTTACATTCCTAGAATAGCTATAGAAAAGAGAAAGTGAGCAACTGTTCGACTGGCAGAAAGAGACCGGAGAGAATTAGTGGGAGAGATGATAAGACGAAAAACTCTAGACTCTACCTTTTCAAAGAGAGTTGTATGAGTGGAACCACCCTTAATGTGTGAAGCATACTCCATACAGTAACGAACAACACTCCAGTAAAATGTAAGCAACTGGGATGCCATGAAGATTTCTGAAGGCGCCTCAGAATCTCCAACCTCTAAGAAGCTTGTTCAGAAAGAGAAGTAATGTGACCTTTCCAAGAAAGATCACGAGAAAAAGAAACACCGAGAATATTAAGAACAGACGAAGATTTGAGTTGTGTTCTTTCGAAGATGTCATACCTGTGTAAAAGGTTGTGTCGAGTAGAGAGATGGAGGATCTGAGTTTTTGAGGCTTTGAAAATAACCATGTATAGTCTGCTCCAATTTGAAATACGAGAAATATCAGAAGTTAGTTGTTCCAAGGCCACCATACTAGCATCAATTAACTGCTGTAAACTGCTGTAGAAAACCTTTCAAACTGAAAAGATTAATGAAAGGTGGAGTCATCAGCATAGTAGTGGATAAGTGATGAAGCAATAAAGAGAAAATCATTAATGAAAAGTAGAAAAAGTGTTGGGATACGACAGAATCCAGAGAAACATCACTATTAATAGATTTAGAGGATGAACAGCAACTAGAGGACGACCGGAAAGAAAGTCAGAGAGAAGGATAGATTTTCGAAAGAGGGAAGTTTGGAAATCAAAGTTTTGTGCCAGACTCTATCGAAGGCTTTCGATGTGTTCAGTTTCAGAGCAAAACATTCACCGAAATGCTGAAGAGAGAAGAGTGAAGGAGCAAACTAAGAGTAAAAAAAGAGAAAAAAGATTACCAGTAAAAGGCTTTTTCCGAAAGCTATATTGGCGATCAGAGATAAGATTAAAAGAATTGAGGTATTTCCAAATCTTCCTGCTAAGGATAGATTTGGAAATTTTAGAAAGAACGGTAGTTAGAGGGCTGAGAGGGGTCCTCCTTCTTCGGTACAAGCTGAAGAATCAGGAAGGGAAGGTTGAAATAGAAAGACAGAGACGTAATAGTTTACCAAGGCAAGGTGCAAGCTTAGAAGCACAATTTCATTCCAAGGGAAATCATTCAAGTACGATTGCAAGTCCGAGCAAGTTGCGGTGCCGAAATGCCACAAACGTTTCCTCTTAATGGGAGGAAATCTTTTTTTGCGGAAGACTTGAAAAGATAGAAGAGGATACAGAAATCAGAAGGTGATCGGAGGAACCCGGAGGTGGAAAAAGTTTTACAGAGTAAGGAGAATGATTTGAAGTTAGAAAAAGGTCTAAAGTGATCAGCGGTACGAGTAGGGAGCTACCCCAACTATTCAAGGTCGTTTTGGAAGGCACGTTCATCGGCTGTATCATGAGAACTAGATGAAAGCCATTCGCATTGATAAACACTGTAATCACCAAATATGATGATTTCAGAGATAGGAGATGAAGAGTGAATGTGCTTTATTTTGGAGTTTAGATAATCGAAGATTTTAGGATAATCAGTAGAATAAGAGAAAAATAAAGATAACAAATGAATTTAGTCATATAATGGCAAGAAGCTTAAGTCACAAGGTGGAAAATTAAGAAGACTCCAAATAGGAGACGTATGTACAAAAACGCCCTTTAGCTGGAAATTGAAGATAGAGACAATATAAGGAAACAGAGTAGGGTTTGCTGTTATAACGCTCAAGCACTTGAGTTTCGGTCAAGAAAAAGAGGTAAAGTCTAGAAGAGAGAGATGATGTAAAACAAGGTAGAAACTGGATTGAACACCACGAATGTTGCAGAAATTAATGAAAATAAATAGATAGTGCATCTGGGCAATTCGGCAACAAAATCCTAGTGGCACCAACCCCATCACTGGAGGCCACCAACTCTCAAATGGCGATGGGTGAATGGGTGAATGAGGGGTTATTACTGAAAGCCTTCCCTTCGGGATTTTCCGAGGCTACAGTTGTCGAAGCCATTATTATTAATTTTTTTTAAAAAGGATGTATATTTGAAATAACCTTTATTGAGTATGAAAAGAGAGCCTACTTCATGTAGAAGAATGTGGAGATGAGCTCTAAAGGGTGCGTACCATTGGGCATGGAGTGAAATGGGAAGTACCTTTAACATCCTAGATACTCAAATGAGAGTAATCTCATCACCTCGAGAGATTTACTTTCCTTCACTATATAATATATATATATATATATATATATATATATATATATATATATATATATATATATATATATATATATATATATATATATATATATATATATATATATATATAACTCTTGGTCCTCCGCTCTTTGGCATTTCGGTGAATCTTTTGCTGTTGCGCTAGGCATATCGAAAGCCTTCGATAGAGTCTGGAACAAAGCTCTGATTTCCAAACTTCCCTCTTTCGGAATCTATCCTTCTCTCTGTGACCTTCTCTCTGATTTCCTTTCCGGTCGTTCTATAGCAGCAGTTGTAAACGGCCACCGCTCTTCCTTTAAATCTATTAATAGTGGTGTTCCTCAAGGATCTGTCCTATCCCAACACTTTTTCTACTTTTCATTAATGACCTTCTCTCTGTTACTTCATCTCCTATCCACTCTTATGCTGATGACTCCACCCTTCATTACTCTTTTCAATTTGAAAGGCGCCCCTCTTAAGAACAGTTACTAGACGCAAGGAGGGTTGCCTTGGAGCAGCTGACCTCTGATCTATCTCGTATTTCTAATTGGGGCAGAGAGAACATGGTTGTTTTCAATGCCACCAAAACTCAATTCCTCCATCTCTCTACTCGACACAATCTTCCACACAACTATGATATCTTCTTCGAAAACACTCAACTCAGACCTTCATTTGTTCTTAATATTCTCGGTGTTTCCTTTTCTCGTGATCTTTCTTGGAAAGATCACATTACCTCTCTTTCTAAACAAGCTTCTAAGAGGTTAGGTGTTCTGAGGCGCCTTCAGTATTTCTTCACTCCACCCCAGTTGCTTGCTCTGTATAGGGGTGTTGTTCGCCCCTGTGTGGAGTATGCGTCACACATCTGGGGATGGTTCCACTCACACAGCTTTCCTGGAAAAGGTGGAATCTAGGGCTTTTCGACTTATCAACTCTCCTGCTCTCACTGATACTCTCCAATCTCTTTCTTCCAGTCGAATTGTTGCGTCACTCTCCCTATACTATCGCTATTACAATGGACACTGCTCTTCTGAACTCTCTCGTCGTTTACCTCCTCCACTGAGAAGGGTTCGTGCGACTCGACTTTCCACACAGTCTCATCCTTTCTCTGTCCAACTCTCTGACACCAAACTTAACCGCTATGCTCTGTCCTACATGTACTCTACCGGTAAAGTCTGGAACACACTCCCTTCTTCTATTTTTCCAACTTCTTATGACTTACACACCTTCAAACGTCGTGTATCAGGTCATGTCGGCCTTTAATTTGACCATGTTCCCGACTTTCCCCCTAATCTGGTGGAATTTTAGTAGGCCTCTGGCCTTTGCCCACCAGAGGTGATAAATATATATATATATATATATATATATATATATATATATATATATATATATATATATATATATATATATATATATATATATATATATATATATATATATATATATATATATATATATATATATATAAAAAAAATAAAAATATAATATATATATATATATATAATATATATATATATATATATATATATATATATATATATATATATATATATATATATATATATATATATATATATATATATATATATATATATATATATATATATATATATATATATATATATATATATATATATATATATATATATATATATATATATATATATATATATATATATATATATATATATATATATATATATATATATATATATATATATATATATATATATATATATATATATATATATATATATATATATATATATATATATATATATATATATATATATATATATATATATATATATATATATATATATATATATATATATATATATATATATATATATATATATATACATGTAAATTGAGGCAGATTTTATAAGCGAATAACTTTAAGAGAGATCATTTTTCATAAGTTTCATCAAACCAATAATTAAACCTCTTTGCTCTCACACGAATTATTCATACACTCATTTTAAAAAAATGCACACACACACACACACACACACACACACATATATATATATATATATATATATATATATATATATATATATATATATATATATATATATATATATATATATATATATATATATATATATATATATATATATATATATATATATATATATATATATATATATATATATATATATATATATATATATATATATATATATATATATATATATATATATATATATATATATATATATATATATATATATATATATATATATATATATATATATATATATATATATATATATATATATATATATATATATATATAATTTGACTTTTTTGGTTGTTCAATTCAGTAATAATATAATAATATGTAAAAAAAAAGGAAATTTTATTTTCAAATTTTTTGTTTTTTTTTGACGCAAATTTTAAAAAAAAAGCAAATTTTAATTTTATCTTATTATTATTATTATTATTATTATTATTATTATTATTATTATTATTATTATTATTATTATTATTATTATTATTATTATTATTATTATTATTATTATTATTATTATTATTATTATTATTATTATTACTACTATTTAAGGAATTTAAAAATATTTTTTACATTTCGATTCAAATCTTTGAAAATCGTTAAAAAAAAAAAAAAAAAATTTTTATGAAGAAGGGTAACTTTTTGTCTTTGGGGCATGAGTGAAGCGAAGGTCGTTAACATAATATATCTTCGTTAAAAAAAAAAGAAAAAAAAAGTTACAAATGAACGAATAGATTGAAAGTTTTCTGTTCTGAAACTCTTTTGGTTTAATGGTAAATGATTTGTCGATACGAGAAATATATTTGAGTATCTGTGTTTGTCAACGTCGAAATATTAATGTAAAGAAATTGGGAATAAATTATTTTATAAATGTAAAGATAAACTCCCCACATTAATAGTTAAAGTATTCGAATACTGTTGACTGTTACGTGAATTTTTAGTAGTAGATTTAATTTCTATTTTTGCATTTGATTAATTTCAATTTACGATTAATTTCTGAAAAATAAATAATTTTTAAATAATTAAGAAAACAAAGACTTTGATGACTCGACAATTTCATTGCAAATTCTCTTCAGTTATTTTTTGACTTTTCTCTCTTCTGGAGATAGTGAAACTAAGAGGTCTGTATTAAAACAGAGTTCACGAAAAATTTCATCTATATTATAATAATAATTATAATAATATTAATACTAAAAAGGAAAAAATATGAATTTGTTGATGATCTCTGTGCTTGTTATAAAGCAAAAATGGAGATTCATAAAGAAGTAAATTAGGAGATACTCATATTTATACTAATATCAAAGTTATGCTCTTTGGAATGACCAAATAAGCCTTTTTAAGATAATTTTTACTAACAATGAAGAAGTCAAATTGAAATTGGGTTAAAAAAAAAGTTTAATTAATCATTCTGTTACTAATTGTCTTTGAAAATGTTACTGGTTTTGTCATAAAACCATCATAAGGACCATTTCAGAAGCTTAAAAAGATCTTGAGATTACCACCAAGAAAAAAAGTAACATCGCATCAAAGTGAACAAAAAAAAAAAATGCTTCTTTTCTTCAGAGAGGAAGGTCTAATTTTATTCTTTTTATTGCTTTTATAAATAATTCAAGTAAACATTTTTGCATCCTTTTATAAATTGTTTTATATATATATATATATATATATATATATATATATATATATATATATATATATATATATATATATATATATATATATATATATATATATATATATATATATATATATATATATATATATATATATATATATATATATATATATATATATATATATATATATATATATATATACACACTTTTAATAGTTCTTGTGTTAGGAATTTTCTTACTTTATGACTTCGAAACTCAAATCTCTTACCTTCTAGTTGGATAATCTATATATTTGGGTAGTTAGTCCTTGTATGAATAATGCGTTATTTATCTTCATAGTTTCCTCTCATATGGCTATTCTTGTGTGTGTTTGTGAAGTCTAGGATTTTTCGTCTCATCAGTTTTCTCACTCTCATTGATTCTCTCCACCTTCCATGTCATTGATCCGTTGCATCTTCCTCTTTTTCCTATCGTTATTACTCCCACTAATCTTGCAAACCTTTTTCTCTTCTTTTGAAGAGAGCTCGGCAGACAATTTAAATTTAATTTAATTTAAAACTTATAAATATTTATTTACAATGTCGTTACAATATTCTTACCATCACAATTGCTATTTTTTCTACAAAGAATACTATCTTGTAGAGCAATCCAGCAACTTTTCTTCCAGAAAAATAAAATCATTTTTAAGAGTATTTCATAAACTTAAATGATTAACATAAATGATTATTCTTTTTAATGATAATAATAATAATAATAATAATAATATAATATAATATATAATAATATAATAATATATAATAAATAATAATAATATAATATATATATATATATATATATATATATATATATAATATATATATATATATAATAATATATATATATATATAATATATATATATATATATATATATATATATATATATATAATATATATATATATATATATATATATATATATATATATATATATATATATATATATATATATATATATAATATATATATATATATATATATATATATATATATATATATATATATATATATATATATATATATATATATATATATATATATATATATATATATATATATATATATTATTTTTATATTATATTATTTTACAAAACTGACTAAAAGTGAAATGTTTTTAGTGTTGTTCGGCGGAAATTTTTTTCTTTCTCTCTTAATTAATAAACATTTTGCCTTTTTTTCTTTTTTTTCTTTTTTAAATTTATTTCTTGGAAGAAAATTAAAAATTCGGATTTTATAAATTATTTTCTCGCATTTTTTGGGTCCTTTTCAATTTCCTCTCATTTAGCATTCTTCAATCACATTCAAGTCATAAATCATCCACAATCATCTCATACCTTTTAACAATTTTAAATAATAATTATAATAATAATAATAAAATAATGATTATTATTATTATTACTATTATTATTATTATTATTATTATTATTATTATTATTATTATTATTATTATTATTATTATTATTATTATTATTATTATTATTATTATTATTATTATTATTATTATTATTATTATTATTATTATTATTATTATTATTATTATATTTATATTTATTAAATAATTATTAATTATATTCATTAAATTAATATTTTTATTTTTTAATATTTATTTAAAATTTAAAATTTTTTTTAATAATTAATTAATAATAAATTATTAAATTATAAAAATATTTTGAACGAAAAAATTTATCCATTTATTTATTTAATTATTGTTTTTCTGTTTCTATTTTGTTGTTTGAAATCTGGAAACTTTTTGTCCTTAATAATCTTTCAAAAATGAAAAAATTTCTGCGATTTGTGTCGGTTCGACTCACGGAGGAGACCAAAGCACTCACAGCATTTTTTTCTTCATTTCAACTTAACATGGGTTTTTACTTTATTGGTATGTATATATATATATATATATATATATATATATATATATATATATATATATATATATATATATATATATATATATATATATATATATATATATATATATATATATATATATATGTGTGTGTGTGTGTGTGTATGTTTGTATGCATATTCATATGGGGAGTGTTAATGTCATAAGTGAAGTATGTTAATGTTAAAAATCAATTCTAAGATAAAAAAAAAAGAACATCCTATGTTAATGTCAAAATTTTAATGTATGTCTGTGTGTGTGAGAGAGTGCATGCGTGTGTATGTGCGTGCGTGCATGTATCAGAAATTTAATTAAGGAGATAAATGTTTTCTGTACCTTTAAAATTATTTGAATTTTGTTCGACAAGTCCCAAAGGTATTAACTCAAAAGAGAAAGTTTGCAAATAAAGAGTTTAATTAAAAGATTTGTGCCCATTGTAAAAAGGAGTTGGATAATGAGAGAAATGGAACAGTTCTTTCGCTAGAGAAAGACTGAAGAGAATCAGCGAAAGTGGAAGAATTGAGAAAGATAAAAGTTTTTCAAAAAAATTATCAGTGCTAGAGGAACAACCGCCAGATATTAAAGGCATATCACGTGCAAGGATTGATGTCACCCCAAACAAAGAAAGCACCTGAAGTGGTGAGAAAAATTTTTAGTTCATCTTTAATACTCCTACATCTTATAAGCTTGCTTAGTGAAATAGATAATGCGATGAATAGTTGTATATCTCAAGTATATTGATGAAGAAATTGTGTGAGCCATTAAAAATCACCATAACGAGAAAGATCAGAGGGCGATTCCCCCAAGGCCACCCTAATGACATTAATCATTTTTGGTTGGATGGAATGATTTCCAGAACTGAAAAGGATTGAAGGGTTGATTCATTGGAATATGAGAACAGAATAAATATTATTATTTAATCTAAATATTATTTATATTTTGAATTACTATCTTTAAAACATGATAACGTGAATAGAAACTTTATTGTTTGCACTTTTTCTGCGTATAACACTATGTATGTATAGTTTTAATCTAATTTTTCGAGCTGATTTCAAGTCCAAACCAGGAAATGTCACCCATGGAACAAAAGTCTGAAGTTTTGCATTGGAAAAATTTTTCACAATGGGCTTATGCAATTTGCGTTGTTACCTTCGATTTAGAACTGGGACAGGCTATGGAATTGGTTTATCCTAGTCATTGTGAACTAAGTGAGAGAGAAAGAGCGAATATATGCTACTTGGCCTTCCCTGACAGTAACTCTGGTCTCATCGGAAATGTTCAGTTTCCCTTTCGCATTAGAATGTGTCCAGAAACAAGACAAAATTTAATTCAGACATCTAGTTCAAATTTTAATGAAAAATATCCTGTATCACTAAAGGGCGATATTGGATATCTTTATGGTTATATTTATTTTAGGCAAGTCAAGGACAAGTCTTTAAAAAGAGGATATTTTCAAAAGAGTGTAGTTCTTCTATCAAGCTTACCATTTGTTTCTTTATTTTCTCATATTATGGAAATTATTGCTCCAGAGTACTTTGAGAGAGGGGAAGCAAGTCTTGAGGCAGCATGTCATGATATCGATCAGTGGTTGCCACCTTTGCCAGGACCTCTCACACTACCTCTTCATGGGAATTTAATAAAAGTAAGGATTCCAAGTGGCCAAGACAAAATGGGCAATATCACTCAATCTTCCAATACTGAATCTGTAACTGCTACTCCTTCCATTGTTATCCCAAACCCCCATGATATTCCTGCATTTCCCATTTTGGCACCAGTGCTGCCCTATTTGAATCTCTTGTGGGAACTTATACTCATTGCAGAGCCATTTGTTGTTATGGCCACAAGTCCAACTACTGCTGCCAATATGGTACAGACATTAGTAAGTTTAATTTCACCTTTAAAATATTGTGGTGATTACCGTCCAAATTTTACTATTCACGATTCCGAGTTTAAAGAATACACAATACGAGCGTCGGCGCCCCCAAATGTAATATTAGGTGTGACGAATCCCTTCTTTGCCAAGACTCTACAGCACTGGCCTCACATCATCCGTGTATGCAAAGAAGCTGGTAGTGGAAAAGCTAAATTAAGCAAGCAGAAGACCCTGAAAGTTGTTGAACACAAACCAGGTGTTTATACAAAATATAAACCGTACTTGCGACCAGACAAGAATTTGGTAAAACGTTTGTTAAAAGGTGTTCAGATGGGTCGTCCTATTGAAGTACAAAGTGCTCTTCTTAGAAGACATCTTTTGGAACTAACCCAGTCGTTTATTATCCCTCTCGAAAGATACGCGGCTTCCTTGATGCCTCTACAGAAGAATGTCGCTCCATATAAGTCTACTCCAACTCTTCGGCCTTTTAACACGGAAGAGTTTCTCTCCACTTTGGAGTCATCTGGCCCTCAACTGACTAGTGGCATTAAGGGAGATTGGCATTCTCTTTATAAGTGCTTCTTCAAGACTTGCAATTTTTCATCTTGGTTTAATCAGCGTCATCAAGAGATGAGCAAAAAACTTAGTGTTCTTCATATGCAGGCAATATGCGATGCGAATATGAAGGAGTGGGTTGGAAGTAAATGTGAAGTGGAAGTTGTTGATATGGTTTTACGGCTGCGAGAAAAATTACGTATATCAGAGAGTTTGGATTTTTCAAATGATATTGCTGGAAAATTGCAAACTCAGATAGAGTTACTTATTTCATACCTCCCGGAAGATGTTAAGTCGGTTATAAAGAAGTCATGATAATGATAATATGATATATATATATATATATATATATATATATATATATATATATATATATATATATATATATATATATATATATATATATATATATATATATATATATATTATATATATATATATATATATATATATATATATATATATATATATATATATATATATATATATATATATATATATATATATATATATATATATATATATATATATATATATATATATATATATATATATATATATATATATATATATATATATATATATATATATATATATATATATATATATATATATATATATATATATATATATATATATATATATATATATATATATATATATATATATATATATATATATATATATATATATATATATATATATATATATATATATATATATATATATATATATATATATATATATATATATATATATATATATATATATATATATATATATATATATATATATATATATATATATATATATATATATATATATATATATATATATATATATATATATATATATATATATATATATATATATATATATATATATATATATATATATATATATATATATATATATATATATATATATATATATATATATATATATATATATATATATATATATATATATATATATATATATATATATATATATATATATATATATATATATATATATATATATATATATATATATATATATATATATATATATATATATATATATATATATATATATATATATATATATATATATATATATATATATATATTGTTTTTATCTCTTCTATTGTTTTAGCACCCCCTCCTTGAATAGGGCTTTGCCCGTGAGTGGTGGTGATGTGTAAAAAAAAAAAAAAAAAAAAAAAAAAAAACATTGTTTGACACTTATTCACAACATTCGCATTTCCATAAAATTTGAGGACAGAAATAGTAGAAAACAGGACAGTATGATTACTTTTAACACGCTGAAACATCAAATTTTTGCTTAAGAACAGAAGGATGCTATTTGAGGGTGAAGATGGTGAAGAAGAAGAGAAAAGATGACCGTACATTTAAGCTCATTTGTAATTCTTTAAAAACACCAACCTTATCATCTGAGTCCACAAATTTAAAGGAATAATGAGACGAGAATCGGATTGAAGACAATGATAGAACCAACATCCAGTAACTCTAGTAAACACTTTGAAATTCAGTATTTTGTGCATATGGAAACATCGAAGATTTTCCACACAAGCAACAACAGCACCTCCACTATTTAAACCTGTCATTATATTAAATTTCATTATATTTTAGAATTAAATTTCATCCAGTTGTTGAGAACTCTTGGTCAATTTAACTCTTGGTCAATTTAACTATCGCAGTTTGAAACAGTTCTATCTCCAGACCTATTCATAAATTGTACATAAAAATAAAAATATTTACTCTGAATAATCGATGTTGAAACCACCAATAATATATATATATATATATATATATATATATATATATATATATATATATATATATATATATATATATATATATATATATATATATATATATATATATATATATATATAGGGGAGGACGTAGCGCAGTCCGAAGCGATGAAAGTACCCCCCCCTAGGCTTAATACGCGGTGTGATGATGTGAGCTAGACCGTTCCGTTTCACTTCGTTGAACTTTGGTTCGTTCCTTTTCGCGTTTCATTTTCTCAGAGGGTCTCTAGTGTACCCTTGACTCACATTGGAGTGCCTATGCTCCCGCAACCTTCCTAGTTCTTTACGTGTATTCTACAAATTTACAAGCACTTACACTTACATTACCTATTAAATAAATCAAAAAATGGTTAAACATAAATCTGCCTCGGAGAATCAAAGAGGGGCGGATTCCAAATATATTACCTCATCCACTCCTTCTCCCATCATCACTTGAGAGTTGGTGACCTCCGGTGATGGGGTTGGTGCCACCAAGACCTTGTTGCCGACTTGCCCTGGTGCACTGTCTTCTTTTTTCATTAATTTCTGCAACATTAGCGGTCGTTTGTCTAATCTCCACTTTGTCGAACACCACCTCTTTTCTTCTAGACCTCATCTCTTGTTCTTAACTGAAACTCAGGTGTTTGAGTGCTCTGACAGCAAACCCTACTTTGTTTCCTCCTACTGTCTCTATCCTCAATTTTCAGCCAAAGGCGGATGTTGCTCATATGTGCGAAATGATGTTGTCTGTTCTCGTGTCTCTAATTTGGAGTCTTCTGAATTCTCTACTTTATGGCTTAAACTTTCTTGCAACTCTACAACTAAATTCATTTGTTCTGTCTACTTATCTCCTAACTCTACAAACTATCCAAAATTCTTCTACTATTATAACTCCAAAATAGAACACATTCTTTCTTCCTCTCCTTTATCCGAAATCATCATATTACGTGATTTCAATATTCACCACCACCAATGGCTCTTTTCATCCTCTGGTATCTTCTGACGGTTCAACTGCCGTTTTTCCTTCCTCTAAAACTGAACTCTTTGCTCAAACTTTTGCCTCCAATTCAACCTTAAACGATTCCGGAGCTGTTCCTACTCTTTCAACCCCTTCAAACTCATTTATGCCTAAAATTGTAATTTCTTTCTTTATCTCATGATCTTTCTTGGAAAGGTCACATTATTTCTCTTTCTAAGAAAGCTTCAAAGAGGTTGGTTGTTCTGAGAAGCCTACAGCATTCCTCACTCCACCCCAGTTGCTTGCTCTGTATAGGGCTGCTGTTCGCTCCTATATAGAGTACGCTTCACACATCTGGGGTGGTTTCACTTATACAGCTCTCCTACAAAAGGAAGAGTCTAGGGCTTTTCGCCTTATAAACTCTCCTGTTCTCACTAATTCTCTCCAGTCTCTTTCTACCCGTCGAATTGTTGAGTCACTCTATCTATACTATCGCTATTACAATGGACACTGCTCTTCTGAACTCTCTCGTCGCATACCTCCTCCATTGAGAAGAGCTCGTGCGACTCGTCTTTCTACACAGTCTCATCCTTTCTCTTTCCAGCTCTTTGACCCAAGACTTAACCGCTATGCTCAGTCATACATGTACTCTTCAGGTAAAGTCTGGAACACACTTCCTTCATCTATTTTCCCAACTTCCTATGACTTATACACCTTTAAATGCGGTGTATCAGGTCATATGGACCTTTAAGTTGATCTAGTCCCCTATTTTCCCCCTAACTCTGGTGGAAATTTAGTAGGCCTCTGGCCTTTGCCCACCAGAGGTTATATATATATATATATATATATATATATATATATATATATATATATATATATATATATATATATATATATATATATATATATATATATATATATATATATATATATATATATATATATATATATATATATATAGGTAGTAACAAAATTTTTAGTTTTTATTTGAAATTTCTTAAATTTTTTAATACATAAGACCTGTTTGTCATATATATATATATTACTTTTTTTTTTTATTTAATGAAGATCTACATTTTTATTTGCATTTTATCTCATTAAACTTATAATTAGGCTTCAACGCTTCCTCCTACAGTTAACTAATGATTCTTTTCCTTATAAATTTGAGTTTTGAATGTGGGTGTAAAGTATTCTTTCATTGAGTCCACGAATGTTAACAGCATTTCGTCAAGGAGAGAGAGAGTCAAGATTGGGATTTTACTTCTATGGAATTAAAATATAAAATAAAGCAAAAATTATGTTGTCAAACGGGATTTGCAAATGACTTTGGCAAAAACGGAAAAAAAACGAGTTTAAAATCTTTTTACAAGTTGACAATATATTAATCGTTACCAAATTAAAAGTTTCTTCTTATTATGTAAGTGAATTATAGGGATATGTGGGCGTACCTTCATATATATATATATATATATATATATATATATATATATATATATATATATATATATATATATATATATATATATATATATATATATATATATATATATATATATATATATATTTAAATTAGGTGATCTTACAAGTAATGTTCGAAATCTGATACTGATATATTGGATAATATTCTAAAACGCCCAAACTGTAACAATGAATTCTATTATACTTTTGCGTAGGTTTAAACCAGTAGATTTTGACCTTCTTCTCCCCTTCCTTCACTTCAACAAAAAAATATTTAATAACCTTATTTTAGAAATACTTTTAGTGTTCAAAAATATAAAAATATAACTTTCCATATTGATTATTACCGTATGAATATTCTTAAAAGATATTAAAGCTCACAACCTCTAATCGTAATTAAAAATGAACAAAATTATTCAAGTTTTAGTAATCTTAAATTATTGAAATGGTTGAGCCCATTGTTTTTGATTTTTGTTAAATTTTAGTTCAAAATGGAAATGTCCCATTTAAGAAAAACAAGAATAAGTAGAGCTAAATCAAGGGTTATTAATTTTAGTTAAAGGGAATGAAAACTAGATATACGTTTACATATCAGAGAGATTCATATCTGTTATGCCTTCACCAAACTCCAATGTATCCATCCCTCCGGAGCAGTAATCATTCCGAGAGAAATAAATTGTACAAGTACGAGTTTGAAGGACTGAAACAACAAAAACATTTCCTCAAACAAAGTTGTCTATTTATGGGGAAGATTTGAGAATGTAGAGATACAGGAATCAGGAAGAAGGTGGTAGGAGGGATTTGAAGAAAGTAAGAGATTGATAAGGATTAGAAATTATGAAAAAGTTTAGTATTATAAGGGAGGGTCCAATTTTTGAAAACTTTTTTATTTTTTTGACCGATTGAGCTGAAATTTTCAGTATAGATAGCTTTTTTCCCGAAGAAAATAGTCCATTTTTAACATTTTTACGAGGGATTAACCGTTTAGAAATTATTTGGGGGCAAAAAAAACAAAAAAACAAAAACAAATTCATAGCGGGGTCAAACCAATGGACCACATGAACTGAAAATTTAACTAAACAATCATAGCCCTAATTTCTCGATTCTGTAGGAAACGATTTTTGATTTCACGTCTATAAAAAAAGTTATAAGCACTCAAATTTTTTTTTGGAAAAAATCATACCCTTCCGAAAAAAAAATTATTTAAAAAAAAACCCCTACCTACAATTTTTTTTATTTTTGGATATTGTTTAGAGGAGGGATAGACCTAAAACTTTTGCTTAGAGCATTATTAAATGCTATTTGTTTAAAGAAGATATAGCCTCTCAAACTTTTAAAATTTTTGAAAATTGGCTCAAAAATGGACCTTATTTGCAGGGCTATATCTCGGAACAAACGAATCGGATTGAATAATATATGCAGAGGAATTTATTGCCCCATCACTTCTCTATACATCTACCAAAAATAAGGTATGTTGTTAATGTAGTTTTTTTTTTTTTTTTTACAAATATTGTTTTTACAAAAAGTTGGATTTTTTTTTTGAAAAATTTTGGACTTTCGATAGTTGGTCAGTATTGGGATAATAAATTTTTTTTATAACTCTGTTAGCAAAAGACTATTAGACGTTTTTGTAGCCAATAGATTTAGGAACATACCTTCTAAATTTCAGACTAAAAAAATTTTTCAAGTGGCTCCACCGTACATCTAAACCTGCCTTAAATTTCCGAAATAACTTCTAAACCTTAAATCACTCGTAAAAACGTTAGGAATCGAGTTTTTTCGTCGGGAAAAAAGCTGTCTATATTGAAATTTTCAGGAGAATCGGATGATTTTTTTTTAATTGGATTCTCCCCTTTAGCCTAATCTCTAAGACGATAAATGAAACGGTTAGGTTTTTGTGTATAGAGAGTTGGTAGACATGCTTATCAGCTTCTTTCTGGGAAATAAAAAGAAAAAGCTCTTGATAATGATGAATATTGAAAACATCGAATATATATATATATATATATATATATATATATATATATATATATATATATATATATATATATATATATATATATATATATATATATATAATAAATTGTATCGGATTTAAAATCAAATGAACTTGAAGAAGAAAGTGAGAGAGAGGTTGCTTGTTCAAATCTAAGTTTTTGATCTTAAAAATAAGATGAATTTTCTTTCTCATTTTTCTGGTCACAAAAATGATTCCATTTTTAAACTTCACTTCATAACAAATAATTTAGCTAAGAAAGAATCAGTCACGAATTAACTAATTAAAATATTAATATTACAGTTGAATTTTTTTTAAAAGAGAATTATTTATATTATGTTTTCAGTTCCTTTTATTTATCTTTAAATATAAATTATTATATAGAATTGTGCCTAAAAGTTTGTCTTAAAAATTCGAAACGAAAATTATTTTGAAAATCCAACATAAAAATGAATATTTTATTACGTACATTTTTCAGTAAATTTAACGATTTCTTTAAAATTTATTCGCTTTGTAGTTTTAATTAAACTTTTTATATATTGTTTTAAGTTGAATTTTATTTCAATAAAAAATGTTAAACCTTAATGAATAATTAATAAATAGTTTTTTTTATTATCTAGATTTAGAAGTTGGTTTAAAACTAAAATTCCTAATTTGTTCTTCCCTCAAACATGAAAAGAACTAAAAAAACTTTGGTCTTATCTGATAATATTATGCAAAAAAAGTCGCTGGAGAGTCAACACAATCTTATAAACACGAAGGAAATCTTTAAATTCTATTTATTCTTTACATTCTTCATGAGTTTGAGTAGGACGTCGTTTTATAAAATATCTTTTGAAAAATTTCATTTATTTAAAATCCAAACATTGAATAACCCTTCATGAACGACTCTTTCTAAAAAAATGACTTTAAATTCATTTATACTTTAGTTTTGAACTTTTAAATTTATATATTTCTCTTTAATTTTATTTGAAATTTTTTTCCTTTGACAAAAACATCACTCTCTCTCTCTCTCTCTCTCTCTCTCTCTCTCTCTCTATATATATATATATATATATATATATATATATATATATAATATATATATATATATATATATATATATATATATATATATATATATATATATATATATATATATTCGAAAACATACAATTCAAGCTTTCGTTTGTTCATTAATATTCTCGGTAATTCTTTTTCTAGTGATCTTCCTTGGAAGGATCACTTTACTTCCCTTTTCTAAACAAGCTTCTAAGAGGCTGAGTGTTCTCTGGGGCCTTCGTAATGCTTTCACGCTACTCCATTTATTTACTTATTATTTATAGAGAAACTGTCCGCCACTGTATGGAGTACGTCTCTTACATCTGTGGTGATTTCACCTAATAGTTCTCCTACAAAGGTGGAGTCCAGGGATTTTAGTCTTAACAACTTTATAGTTCTCACTTACTCTTTCCAGTCATTTTCTGCCCGTCGATTTGTTGTGTTATTCTCCCTACACCATCGTTATTACAAAGGACACTGCTCTTCTGAATTCTCTTATCAGATCTCTACTCCATTAATAAAGACTCCTGCAACATACCCTTCTACACAGTGTCATCCTTTTTCTGTCTAACTCTATCCTTAGACTTAACCACTATACTTAGCCTTACATGTATCAACCAGTAAAGTTTGGAACACAATACATTTATCGTCTTAATCAACTTAATTTGATTTGTTCACTTTCAAACGCTTTGCATCGCGACTTGCCGCTTTTTGTTTAATTCGGACGTTCATAGGATCTTCCAACTGTAATTTAAAATTTGGTATTCTTGGCACTTTGGCCCATTGGGGGAATCAAATTTCACACACACACACACACACACACACAACACCACACACACATATATATATATAATAATATATATATATATATATATATATATATATATATATATATATATATAATATATAATATATATATATATAAATATATATATATTATATATAATATATATTATATATATAATATATATATATATATAAATAATATAATATTGGTGATGTGTGTGAGTGTGTTGTGTGTGTGTGTGTGTGTGTTCGTGTGTCTTTTATGTTGTACGCTAATGCTTATGTTTTTTTAAACTTAAAGAATGAAAAAGAAATCTAATAAATGTTTTGCATGGCTATAAAACTTGTTTTTTTTCTTTTTCAAAAGTTTATTCGTGTGCTGAAATAAATTTGGATTTTCTCTTTCAAAAGAGCAAGTTGAAAAAAGGAAATATTTATATGGTGGAGAATGTTCTTTCTATTTTAATTCTTGATAGAAATATTGGTAGATGAAATGAATTTAAAATTGAATGTGACAAACAATAACTATGAAAGGTTGGTTTATCGCATTAAAAGTTTAAAACGGAATATTGCTCTGTAATAGATTAAAAAACACGAAATATGTATTTATTTTATTAAACCTTTAAAAGTACAAAAGATTTAAACTTTTCCTAAAATCTGATAAAACGTTTCGATCTCTTTTAAATAGCTTACAAATGTCTCTATTTAGGTTATCGACCCAAAGCACAAATTTATTTAAAGATAAATGAAATAAAGATAACTTATCTAAATTTTATAATATGAAATGTATCCATATAAAACCACTTGAGTTATATAAATGAGGTCACCGGTATATCTTATTAAATAATAATATCCCATTATTATTTTCAACTCCATAATACTTTTATATACGTCAAGGTTATTTGCCAAATATAAAGGGTGAGATATAAATAATAAAGAAAAAATTTGAAAATAAATTTTTTACTCAAAAGAAGGATCTATATAATTAATCCCCTATATAATAATGGATGTAACTTGCTCCATAAGGTCTCGAATATAGAGTCATAAGACTCCTCAAAAGTGCCCATATTAATTATTGATAATTTACTTACAGTTTGATTATGGATCCCAGTATATGTTTAGTTGATAATTTATTTTATTATTTTTCTGGTTCTAGACTTGTGTTAATGTATCCCAGCTCGAAATACCACCTATTTTTTCAATTCAATTTAGCCTCTCTCTGTCGCATTATAGCTCTGAGTATTAAGATCGAAGAACCTATTTTTGATGAGAATGTAGAGAATCAACATTATCGTAACCAAATCAGAACCGGATAAAACTCGTTGTCAGAGAAAGGACATACTATTTCTGCTATAATCACGTAAGCAGTATAAACTGATTTAGAGGGCCAAAATTGGATCTGTCTTTCTATTTCAACCGAGACAAGAAATCCTAATTAGTTTGATGAATTAATAGGCATTACAACTGTGTACATGAATTCATGAAAAAAACAATGAAATATTTAAACATAGCCTGAGGCAGTAAATGGAGAAAGATGTCGTCTAGCATATTTCCTATTTCGAAGAGTTATCAGAATTGAGTTTGTTACTTTTAGAAGAAGATTATTCTTATTATCTGCCTGTAAGAGAATCGTAAAGAACTAAGATTTTCGACCCATCAATTTTCACATCATCGAATGCAATGCAAATAAATTCGTGCCATATAAGCAATACTTGTGGGCTCATTCATCCGGTATTAAGATTATATGAAAAAAGATAGATTAATATAATCATTCCTGTACAACATTAAATATATTTTATATTAAATGTCATCCCATAACTCAGATATAACCTATATATATAAATATTAGTATAGAATAAAACATTAAATTATAATAATCATATATTATATATTTATATATATATTTATATATATATAATTATCTAATTAAATAAATATTAATAATATATATAATTATAATAATATTGTTATATAAATCAATATAAATATATATTTAATAATAATATTAATAATATATTAATAATATATATAATATTATAATATATAATACAATATATATATTATTAAATATATTATATATATAATATATATATTATTATATTAATAATATATAATATTAATATATAACAATTCATAATATTATATAATAAATATAATTATAATAATTAATATTAATATATTTATATATTATATAATTATATAATAATAAATAAAAAAAAAAAAAAAAAAAAAAAAAAAAAAAAAAAAAAAAAAAAAAAAAAAAAAAAAAAAAAATATATTTATTATATATATATATATTATATATAATTATATATATATATATATAATATATAATATTATTATAAATAATATATATAATATATAATATAATAAAATATATATAAATAAATTATATAATGATATATATATATTTATATATATAAATATAATATATATATATTAATATATATATATTATAATTATATATTATTAATAATAAATTAATATTAAATATAAATAAAAAATATAATATAATTATATAATTTAATATATAAATATAAACTAAATATTAGTATATATATATCAGTTAATATATATTAATTATAATATAAATAGTTTGAATAATTATCTAAAAGCGTAATGTAATAAGTTTAAGTTAAGATCATCATTATGTAAAGTAAAAAGTATTAACTTATTAGTTGCTCCCACTTAATTCCTGGAAAGCAAATACCTTAGTTTATCTGTGTCAAAGGTTGAGAAGCTTCGATGCTGAATCTTTGTGTTTCCCTCGATCATATAAATAAAATACTAACTATAATAATAATAAAAAAAAAAAAAAAAAAAAAAAAAAAAAAAAAAAAAAAAAAAAATAATAAAAATAATAATGACAATTAATAATATATATTAGTATTATAATAATATAATTAAATATAATAATAAATAAATATAATATAATTAAATAATAAATAATTTATAATTATAATTTTTTTTTTTTTTTTTTTTATTTTTATTTTAATAATAATATATATTAATAAAAGTCATGGAACTTCACACATTCAGTCGGTCAAATCATATTTATTAATATCATACAGGTTACAAATTTTATCATAATTACAATAAGATACATTATAAATAATTCGTTAATTACATTACATGTTTTTGATACATGATCAAACTCCATAGTGTATAAATATGTAGGCGTTTTATCCTGGTGGAGGAGTACCGAGTTCGTACCTTTTATGATAAAGTTCACCCATTAATAAATGATTAGACCGTTAAATAATTGGATAATTAAATATATTATAAATAATATATATAATAATAATTAATAAATAAATAATAAATAATAATAATAATATTATAATATATATAATTATATAATAATAATATAATAATGATAAGAAGAAGAAGTATAAAAGGAAGAGAAGCATGCATTAAGGATAAAGGACCTGAATCAATAAGACTCATTGATAACTTATCCAACGTAGATTGTTCAATCTTTAACTGTAGAGAAGAGTATAATATGATATGGATTTATTTATTTTTAAAATTTTAAAATTCTACTTCTTATATTTTAGTGTAATTTTATTATGTAATGATTATTTTATTAAAGCTATTATGTTTAAATAACTATTTAAATTTATCCTATATGTTTTATATTTTCAAAGTATAAATTTTATGTCCTATTAGATGGAATAATGTCACTTAATACTCGAAAAATAGTAATAATAAATTATTACTTAATTTAATGATGGCTGTTACACATATATCGGAAATTGTAAGTGAATAAGAGAGCTACCTACGTGATGTGGATAGAGAGAAGGTTACGAGCCACACATTTTCCTTGAGGATCCTACATAATGAAAAATTCCTCACAAATGCATGTATCCATATGGATAATAAGGTTGGGCTTTTACTTACCAACTGTCTTCATAAATAACTCCGCGATGGCCAAGAAGAAACGTTAGCAAACATAATAACGAAAAGCAGAAAAGCGGGAGTCTCCGTTATAATGCTTATGGCAAGCTATTAACATAATCTAATTTTCATTATAGAGTCAAGTGTAGTGTTCTAAACCCATATTAATAGTTAATGGTAAATTTACATGTTAATAAATTCAATTCTGCCTATAATATCAATTCTCTTCATATCTAGAATAATAATTAATAATGAATTATATCTTTCATTCCGGTAAAATGGTGACATTTATCTCAAGATTAATATAAATTGTTTATAATAACAACATTAGAAATATTAAAGCTTTTTTAAAATAAAAGTGATTGAATAAATAAATCATCTTATAACTCAATCAATAAAAATTAAACGGCTTAGAATTTTTTGTAGAAGATTTCTTCGAAGGAATATTTTAATATAAAGAAAACCATAATACTGGTGACATTCTTGACTCTGACATCTTCATCATTTTTCTCTACTGTTCGTAGCTTAATGTGATTCGACATAGTTTATGTATAAGCGTTAAACATGTATACGATTGTTTTATTTTATGAGCATCCACCGAGTATAATAGATTATTTATTCTACGTAACTCTATATTCTAATTTAAATACCAATTAGTTTCTACCAGTTTTATAGTGGAATAAGTTTTGTACTACTAAATTACAATTGTATACATTGTAATAAGGTCTATTACCAGATGCTACATAATTGCCAGCCAACTTACCCTATTAATTAATATGAATTCTATTATATTCAATTTTTAAGTTATTACCTAATAACTT
>SEYY01000516.1:15000-17500 GCA_009176605.1 Armadillidium nasatum | reverse complement strand
TGTCAAATATGTGAAGCTTTTCCTGCTCCTCAGACCATTGATTGAGTACTGTACACAGTTGGGCTCCTTATTTAAAGAAATACATTAATATGTTGGAGGGAGAACAGCGAAGAGCAAAAAGAATGATTTTTTATTTTGAAAACACGAGTTATAAAGATAGGTGAAAAAACTGGGGATGTTTTCCATAAAATAATTCTTAGAAGGAATATGATTCAGGTTTTCAAAATATTTTCTTCTATTGGCTATGTGGATGTGGTTATATTCTCTTCATTAGATTTCAATAGGTAAGTTTAGAAATGAATAAAGTATTGAGGGAAAGTCATAGCTTTGAACTTCCTCTAAACCAGGTTTTCCCAAAGTGGGCTCCTCGGAGCCCAAGTGCTCCGTGAGCGATGTGCAGGGGCTCCCCATGTTTCTTTGAATATTTAAGCAGGAAATTACTTGGATAAACTTTTTAAAAATGACAAAAAATTTTAGGAAAAAAAAGGTAAATTGGTAAATACTTCAGACTCCTCAGAAATATTAAAGATAATTATCGAAGACGTTATTTTATTTATCTGGCAAAACTCTGCAATACGTCAACCACAGGCAATGGACGTTTTGACTGGTATATGTCAATAGTCAATTAGCGACAGTGTGCCAAAAATGCTGTAAAATATTCGAATGATCATACATACTGTTCTTCAAGAGTGTGCAATAATTATACATTATACCCTTTAAACTGTAATAGAAGTTAAAACAAACATGAAGAAAGCGAAAGCAATGAACAATCTGTTGAAAAGCCGTTAACTTCTACATTGAAAGTGGATACTTGTAAAACTGCAAATTTTCTAAGAAGCGAAAATATAATGACAATTATTTGAGTTTTAGTTTCACTTGGAGTAGTAATGAGGAGGAACCAAGTGGACTTTGCAGAATCAAGTCATGTGGACTTTTCATTGAATGTGGAACTGAAAAGCTCAAAATTAGACATGTTTAATTTGCATTATTACAATATTATATATTATTACAATATATACTATATATTGTAGGTAGGGGTCCGTAAAAATCATTTTTCCTGTTCGTGGGCTTTTAAACAGGCCAGAATTTGGGTAACGTTGCTCTAAACTATAGCCAAAAATGAAAAAAGTTTAGGTGTAGATTTTTTTTTTTTTTTTTTTTTTTTGTACGGAGAGGTAAATTTTTCAAAATTTTTAGTACAGCTGGACAAAAAAGGGCATATAACTTTTTTTTTTTATAAATCGTTACTTACAGTTTTTAGCAAATAGAACTGTGAATTACAGTTCAATTTTCAGATAATTTCGACCTGTGGGTTTTTCCCCGGTATTTAATTTTTTTAAGTGTAGATTTTCTGGGGAAAGTTAAACCGATATAGGTACAGAAAAACTTCTTAAATATACTTTTTTTTCAGCACGTTGAAATACATGTTCCCTCCAAATTTAAAAAAAATCGGTCAAAATTTGTAAAAATATTTTTAAGATTGAACCCTTTAAAAAATAATTATTAATTAATTTAATTTTTAAACAAACATGAAAATTTTTATAAGTTTTTTCACAAATATATATATATATATATATATATATATATATATATATATATATATATATATATATATATATATATATATATATATATATATATATATATATATATATATATATATATATATATATATATATATATATATATATATATATATATATATATATATATATATATATATATATATATATATATATATATATATATATATATATATATATATATATATATAGAGATCCCGGTTAGCTCAGTGGATAAAGCGGAGGAAATTCAGTAGACAAAGCGGAGAATTTCCACGCCTTAGGACGGGCAGTTCGAGTCTCGGTAAAACGAAGACTCCGATCGCTCCGCCCACTAACCAAGATCGGACACTAAAAATCGCCGCTCGTAGGAGGTCTTCTGTAATTAATTACAGTTTACGGCAAAGTGTATTAATACACTGATCTCAATACCCACACATCACTATAAATACAGCCAACACATACAAAAACAACCTATAATTACATACAAAACACTATCCTCTATCTGCCACCTGTACAGTAGGTCTTCAAAGTATGTAATCTCACTACGTCCAAGGATAGCTGAGTGATCTAGATCTGTAAGACTGTGGCAAGGGTTACTATCACCCCAGATAACAGTACATCATATCACCAGCATTAGGTGGCCCCACTGGTCGGGAAAACACAAATAACTCTCCTTCTCCCGATTGTCCTCACTACGGCGAGAGGTTAAAGTGGTTAGAAAGTCTATATATATATATATATATATATATATATATATATATATATATATATATATATATATATATATATATATATATATATATATATATATATATATATATATATATATATATATATATATATATATAATATAGACAACAAGATGACAGTATCGAACCATGAGAGAAGAGCCAAGAGAAAGGCGACAGGACTGGCAACCAGACCTGGCAATTACA